>JASCIV010000563.1:0-16702 GCA_030374735.1 Gracilaria caudata
GTTGCTCTACTGCGAGGCTTCAAATTGCCAGCGCGATATATCACCTACTGTTCATTTAACTGCAACTGTGCAAAAATCGAAAAACAAATTTCTAGATCTATTCACTACCTTACAGCCTTGCACACTGCAAAACATTCACGCGTATGATATTATGAAAAGTTTTACATGAGTTTGAATCTCACATTTTGCCGACCCTCTTTTAGGAATCAATGGGCCAATCGTAGATGATGATTTATTGGAACGTACGGTAACGAGACGCATTTGGTCTGTGAAGTGAAGTGATTTGTATGATGTTTGACTGGGTGGCCAACCCAAGCAATTCTGGGTAGGTGGCATGCTGGGATTGCGGCCGTGATCTGGCAAAATTGCAGATCACGATTGATGTACTCGTCTGAGATCATCGGTCTTCATAAGGGGCAACGACACATTCCGTGCTGTTTCTCGAGGCATCAACACGACCACCGCCTTTGACCCGAGCCGCAGCCTCAGACGATTCATCGGTTTCGATTCATCTGTTTTTATCAGGTCGACACTGTTCATCGTTCACGGTTTGCGTTGCTTTCAGCTGAGTCTACATGCTATTCCCTCAGGTTCTTCTGCTAACTGACATCCAATTTCTTGTCTTCTTCTTTGTAACGACTAAAAAGGCCTATGTTTCGTTCGCGATAGCACAAATGTGCGGTGGATATCATATGAATGGCGCAAAAATTCTGTATTCTACTCTGCTACTGTTTCGTCGTGCTGGGACAGCACAGCACTACACTCAAAGACAATACCTTTTCCCTCTGGCATAGGACATTTTGTTTTTCTCCTCAGTGAAGGTTTTTGTTTTTGTTCTACGAGGTTTTAATGGTTGTCGTTTGTAGCCGGTCAATGCTTCTTCCTCTTTTACTAAGGTACCGGTGACACAGAACCACGTCTCTGCCGCGAGTCGTTTGGGTGGGACACGAAGGCGGCAACGAGAGGCCGCAATGGGATCCCGATATAACTTGTATGCGGTGCACGTTTGGGATCCCAGTCCCGACGAAAGGAGGAAGCTGCCTCATGCGCAGTTTTTCGCAAATTGGGTATCACCAAGCCCGGTTCTATGATAAAGCACTGGGCGTCTCCCAAAAATACAAATCGTAAACCTCATATTTTGTGCAAATGAAGTTTACGCTTGACTTCACGATCCAAAAACAACATTTGCACATAGCGTAAACACCTGAATAATAAAATTATCGAGAACATGCACAATGTTTCTTTTCACGTTGACCTCCCTCTTTACCTCCAGATTCGCTCTCGGAATACCAAGATTAGGACAGAACGCAGCGCACAGTCCATGGTGAGGTTTCGGTTGATATTGGGAGATTTGTTTTCTCTTCAATGGCACAAGGGAAGGGAATGGATGCGAACGTCGCGTGTCGATGGTGTTTTCGGTCGGAGCGCTGTGCGTTATGCAGCCGAAGAGAAATATTCAACTCTGTAAAACACGTTTGCAAGATGTTGTTCTTGCTTCGCATGTCTTCGAACGTCGAATAAATTCGAGGCGCATGTCACGATGAAGACACATATCGTGACAGGAAAAGTGCATAAGGTATGTGCATTTGTATTTTTGGGAGACGCCCACTTTTGCTTTCTGCCCTGCTATGTTCTGGCGCTGCGGACGTAGTGGAATAAAGCAGAACAACTTCCGTGTTCAAATGCCAAAGTATTTTAGAAAAAGCACCACATGCTTTTATGGCGCAAAAAGCTCTTTTTCCCGCAACTCCCTGCACTACTAAACATTGCTGGTACATGGAAGAAAATTCTTCCACATATGGGTGTCCTTGGAATACGGTACAAGGAAAAGGTCTTCCACGTCTGCTATAAATCAACTTCAAATATACGCAATGGCAAAAATTTCACTTTCGAGTTTTTGCCATATTTGTATTCTACATATGTTCTTCTTTATACTCATGAAAAAAGATATGAGGCAAAGCAACACATTCCAGAGATATACTCCAAACTGTTTGATAATAGGTATAAAAAGATATTTGTTCAGAATGACCAGCAATGTCAAAAAATTGCATATCAAGAAATTGAAAACTGCATACTGTACAGATTTATGTAACATTTGACATAAAGAACATGCTACATGTGTAAAGCCCAGAAAAAGCGCAAGCACTTCGATTTAAACTGAGAAAAAACATAATTTTCACAGTTTGGGTCATATGTCGGGTTTTGCCGTTTTGCCATTGCATACTTTTGAAGTTGATTTGCTCAATGTCATTGAAAACGCTCAAAACTTTTTGAATATTTAAAATGCTTTTATGACGCGAGATCTGTCCCAATGTGCTCTATGGCTCCGCAAGGAGCTAGCAGCACGGAACAACGAAATCTGCTGTCGAGGCCCCAGGAGAGGCTGGTTGGTTGGACGACGCTGAGAGGCAGAGTGGAGGCCCGCCGGAGAGCTGCATGTGCAGACGGACGTACGGCCCGTGGCTGTGTCGTGTGGTGAAAGATGTAGATTGATTAGATACTAGAAAACACGTAGAACACTATAGCTCTCTTATATACTACCAATTTCTAAAGACGTAGCGCAATAGAAAGGCAAAAATCGATCAGAGATGAGTCGAAATGCTGACAGAGCTTACAATAAAAGGCCTTGCTGGCAGACGTTTAAAATACTTCATCGTACTACATTGCTGTACATGACTAAACGTTGTTTTATTTATGATCCTTTACTATCTAAAATTGCAATCGTGACTTTATCTTTTGTTATACAAAGCTATCAAAAGTTAGGAAAACGCCTTTTCCCTCATCTCCCTGAGCCAATCGCAGCAATCTCTCATCCTATTACACCTTTCTATTGATGGATAACTCCGCTTCTCGATCATTCGCACGTCCGTAGAAAGTGTAAAATTCTTACATACAAATTTTTCTTGTTACCAAGCGCCCAAGCTCTGCGGAATAGAAAGAAGATGCCAAAGAAAACGATCTTTGCCTGACAGCAACAAATTTTCTCGCCATCCGTGCAATTTCCATCCACTACAAAGCAAGGAAAATTGCACCCGTCTCCCGCTTCCTGGAGAGACATGCATTTGCAAGGGAAAACAGGTTGAAATGTCGCAACAGGGGAGCTGCCATCACCACTAATGTTAGTAATGAGATCTCCAACCGGCTCATGAACAGTACTGATTGCTGCAGAACCAATATAAGAATCAATTGGGAAGGAGCGGACATTTTGAATACAAGCAATGGCGAAAAGAAAAAGGAATGAGATGCAGTTAAACATGATGGCCGAAAAAAGCAAGTTAGGGCAAAGAATAGAAGGGGTGAAGCTGTATATATGACTTCGTGGGTTTGACGATGGACGAATAGCAACACAACCGGATACTGTTCCTTTGATGCCGGATTGAGAGCTTGGGACATCAGCTTATCAAGAAAAGTTACATGTACAGTGACCAATGGTATTTCAACAACCAGAGACTTCTTGCACGATTTCGATGGATGTTTGGATATGGTTCACGGTTACACTTGAAAATATCCGGTGTCTTCCACACCAACGGAGGCAAGCGCGTTGCTTACTCCCTCTGATGTAGACTGGTCAAGACTAAGACGACGAATCAAACTGTCAACCTGACAAGAAGCAATGCAGTCCAACGGGTGTCCTTACCGGTCGAGGGGAAAACGGCGAGTCATTCTGTCAACCTTGTGAAGATACTGTAACGTCTGCATGTAACAACATGGGGCAAGACGTTGTGCTGCACTATGTGCAGCACGGACAGAAGCAATGTTTCAGTTGTGCGTTCCAAACGGACACTGAGGACAAACACAAAATACGACTGTTTGTATTTTGTGTGACCAGTATGCTGGAAGCTAGCGATAGATAAGTAGAAGCTCAAGACGGTAAACTGATGACTCGGTTGAACTCGGTTCAACCTTCGTGACGACTACAGATATCTTTCTACAAACCTTATGAAAAGCAGTGCTTCCAGCTGGAGTCTTGACTGGTCGTGACGAAACGACAGGCCATGGCTCCTGCTGGAGTGCAGCAAGTATAGAAAGATTGACATAATGGCTCATCATTTCAGTATCGACCGGTCAGGTATACACTAAATTTCCGACCTATTGACGAGTCATAGGAGTCGAGCGCAACCCCTGTAGCGCATCCAGCTCCATGGAACGACGATAACCATTTAACGAACGTAGAAGACGGTGTCTTCCTGTATATCAAAATGTGGAGAAACAAAAAACTTTTCGAGTCTTGAAGGCAGATTCCCCTCTCATCGTCCTCCATTTTTTCCAGTTCTTCAGTCTGCGTTTAATGCTACACGAATGTGATCATGTTGGCTTCCATCGAAGAGTCGCCACTGTCCAGTTCTACGCATATAGTTCCACGTTCTAGGGAAACTTAATTTCAGGATTTGACGCAACCAGGCACAACTGCCACGAAAGTTCGGAGACTCGTTGCCGTCTGATGACGTATTATTTATTAGCAGTTCAGAGTTGGTGTTAGGATCACTGCCGTTTTCTACTCCATGATATTGTGCGCGGAGCGTATGGAATCTTTCCTAATCATCTCGAACCCAAAGGAATCCGGATTGTGCCACGTCCTCTACGAAGATACACCCATGTTCTGTAAGTGATTCCATTTCCAGCACGCATATTTCCAGAATAAATATTCCTGTGTGAGATTCGTGTTCCACTGTCTGCTCTCACCGGTGAGCGCTGCTCACCTCATTCTGACAGCTAATTGGAATCATCTATAAGCATGGATCTCAAGCATAGCTCCCCGTATGTCTCAAAGACGCGGCCTGTTTCGATGTCATATTATGTCAACGAGCCTTCATCGCAATTCTTCTCTACTGCATAGGGGTTAATTTGTCGTGGAACTTTCTGTTAGAGAGCTATAAATATTGGAACGAATCAGCCGAAGGCCGCATTGGGTTCTACTTCTCAACCCTACAAAATCTTGTCTAGTTCTCATACTAAACTCTAACCAAATCTTTCTGGAAGAGCAACATGAGCTTCAATCCTGGCAATTCTGCCGGAGGTGACGACCGACGGCACCCGGGAGATGGAAAACTACCCGGGATGAGCAAAGGAGGTGCCGAGAAGAAGCCAAAAAAACGTAAGCGGAGACAAAACCCAACGATGAATCTGGCTTCAGGGGCATCTTCCTCTACATACACAAGCATGGTAACGAATGCGCTGTCGATAGCTCACGCAGCGCCTGCGCCTGTGCCGGCGTCAAGGCTCGCAAATCCATCCCAATCTAGAGGCCCTTCCACATCGTCTGGCGCACGATCCTCCGCTTCAAGGTCAGTGCGATGCCCGCACTGTGATCGCGTACTTGACAGTCCATCCTCTCTGACGTATCACTTAAGGAGAGAACATGACTCTGGAAGTACTCGCCATTGCCCTGATTGCACATTTGCAGCTCCGGATGAGAGAACTTGGAGAGCTCATCGTGAGGAAGCGCATATTCTTCGCATTTCATGTCCGTTCTGCAGAAGGAGTGTATTAACTTCCACATATGAAGACCATTTGAGGACTTGCACACGCTCTTGAGTGAGCATTCATATGAATAATCAACATTGTAGCTGGATGTTGTTCAAAACAGCATAGTAAACATGATTTTTTTCTGGAACGAATGGAGCACATGACGTCACCGGCGAATTACTTGCACCAGGAGATGTAAATTGTCGAGTGGCTGCCGTTCTGGGGAAATTTGTGGGTTGCAGCAGCTACCCACTATAAGTGTGCTGCCTCGTATGTTTGAAGGTCCTAATACGAATAAGAGGCCGATACAGTCAGGAAAAGTGAGGAGCTTGTCCTGACCGCACAGACCAAAGTACCGTTTTTGCTCGTCGACACTGAGATTCTCATTGCTTCCCACTCACCAATGAATTTACGCAGTACACATACGCTTAAACAGAACGTTTTTCTATCGCGTCTAATGGGAACGACGAGTGGCTGTGCGCGTAGACATTTTTCCAGGGGCATATTTGTGACTACATGTAATATGTTCTCAATTCTCAACAAAGCCCAGAGATCCATGAATTTAACCAGAGGATCCCTTTGACAGATTTCCGTTGAAAGTCTATCGGATTCCGGGGGATTATGCAGTACACTGAACGGATTCAGGATAAACTGAAGTGTCCCTGAGTCCATTTTTGTCCGAATGCTTAACAGATGCTTCCGAACGTCCAATTTCGTCCAAATTCTTTTGAGGAATAAGCACCATCGCAAGAAATATCGCCCCACCGACTGAATATGCAATGAAGAAGAAATGTCGTAGCTTGTCAAAGCTAAGAGTGGTGTTCACTTCCGCCTTGCACTTGGGTAGACTGTTCATATATCTTATGAGGCTTGTCGTCGTCTGATTTCCCAATAGCTCAAGTGTCGCACGGCTCATCGCTTCTGTCATATTACTGCCTTTTGGGAGCAGCATCGACAGTCCACCGTTCCAGATGGGTTCACCAGCGATCACGAAATCCCCACAATACCTTTCCCGAATCGCGGCCGATATGGTAGACTCCATAACAATGGCGTACTTGCATTGGCCGTCCTCAACCGCTTGAAATAATGTGTTGTAAGAATTGAAATAGTTTGGTGGGTTCTGTACATGGCATTTGCTGTGGTAAGGAAGAGACAACTAGAAGTCAGAAGGCTGTTACAGTTACACCACAAGAAAGTGCTACAACGTACTCAACTGCGATGGAGTTCTTCCAATACGTCTCCAGAGCACCTCCTCGAAGTATACATACTTCTGAAGGGTCGACGTTACAATTCAAAAGGTCTGCTGCAGATTGAAACTTCGTTTCGATGGATTCCTGTACAAGGGAAGCTCTGCATTGGTGAAGAGAAAATAGATAGATCGAAGTGAGAAGCTGAATTCTGGCAGGTATACATACTGAAAGAATCAGGAAGACAAAGACAAAGAACTTACGTCATGCTAGCCTCGTAGGACAAGATGAGGAAGAGGGCCGTCACGGCAAGAATTAGGTTCAGAAACCATTGACGCGTTGTATTTCCATTATCCACAACAGTCTCGTCGGAGAGCATAAGCATTCTCATAACTTTGGGAATCCCAGATTGAGAACGTGGAATACATGAGAATGTGAGTTCTCTGTCTGCTTCGGCGCGCATCACCGTATAGGAAGGTAGCGGGACACTTACCGGTGCTTTGAATGCCCTTTCTCAATCGGAAAGGAAGTCTGCTCTTCACAAGATAGTGTGCATATCGTCGAATTCTGGAGTACGTATTTGGCAACGGCTCATATGCGCTGGGGACAGCAAATCTTTGGTCGAGAATCTTCAGGAACGAGAACATGATGAACAGAGACATAATCGAGATCCACGCCCTGCCGTCAAAAGTTTGAATGAAAAACCAAACTTTGCCCGATACCGTTGCCTCAGAAACGTGCGCGAACGCAACAAAACGATCGTACGCAAACGGAGGCAAGAAATCGACTAGTCCAAAGCGACTGGCGGTCTGAAACCAACCGCCAATGCCTATGTCACACAAGCAATTGGGGGAATCAATTATCTGCCCGGTTGATTTGTTGGTGCATTCATGCATGGAAGTGACGAAGGCGCTGAAGTCTGTTGTGTTTGGGCTACGGAAGACCTGAATCGATGAACACGTCCAATTGAGATACGCTTGATGCTGAAGGAGATGCTCCTTGATGACTCCGTCCAAGCCACCCTGAAATGATTTCAACATAACATTGGAACCGAGTTAGTATCGATGACTGGATGAAAAGGACTTTGAAGAACGTACATTCCAGTACTTGCGGTCATTCTGAAAGCTGATGGGAGGTTCCTCCATTAGGCAACAGCGCAAGGGGGGCTGCATAGATAACCCATTTTGTATACCCAAAACGGAATGAAGCGTCGTAAGGAACGCAAATAGTGAGAAGAGAACCCGTCGTATGCTCGAAAAATTGGAATGGTGCATCTTGACATGGGAACAAATTTCGAATGGTGGTGAAGACGAGCAATGACGAAAGCGTTTTCCAAAATACGTTCGAACCAGATGACGTGATTTCGGTTGTGTGATGTGTGTTGTTAATTGGCACAAACCATGAGAGTGGAAAGAGAGCCCATCTCCCTGTATCGGGCAATTTTTCTTCTTGACTTGAAGTGACGTACAACTCGAGAGCGAGAGCATTGGCTTGACTATATTTTAGGTAATGGACACGTAAGCGCGGAAGAAAATGGAGTTCGTTGCTGGTTCTGTCCCCCATATGGAAGAGAGCAACACGTGAGGATGACGTAGAAGTCCAGTTGGTTGACAATAAATTTGTACTGCTGGATGAGGACGACATGCACGGCACAACCAATGACTTGAAAACAGATGGGAGACCGAAACGAAAACAATGCAAGGTCAAAAGCCTCTGCCGCGAAGTAGGATAGTTCCGCCAACTGGCCTGAGGTCCAAACGAGAACGGCCAAGGAACCCTCCAACTTGACGATTACACGCAAGTTTGAACTGAATTTAGCGAGCTGGATTGTGTTCAATCTTGGTGGCAAATGCGCAGTTGTCGAAGAAGCTCTCATTAAGAAGGTTTGAAAGTAAAAAGTTTAAGTTGCAGCTTTTGGAGTGGATAGCTTTGTAAGTTTTCTGTATAGCGTACAGGTGTAGCGGTGCTAACCTAAGAAGGGTTATTACCCTTAGCCCGGACAACAAGGTACAACTATGTTACATCATCAGATCCGCGTCAGATGACGCGCCTCACGCAGTAGGAGCCGTTCAAATGAAAACGGCCTTGGTGGAGGATCTGTCTGAGGACAGTCCGCCCTACAGGCTCACATTTCTGACTCTTCTTTCCCGTAGTTCACAGCTAAAGAACAGACGTAAGGGATTCCACAACACATCTTCAAGCGCTGCACCAATCTATTGCGCAGGGAAGTTCGGACATGTTGCTGCGCTGCTTGCCTAGCAGTCAGAATATCAGAATATCGCCAGCCGAGGCCTTTTCATTCGTAATTAAATAATCGCAGCCCTCCAGCCGTTCTGTCTGTCTCTCTCGCTCTGAACTTTCACCTATGCATTAATTTCCAGCAACAACAGTCCATCTCCGCCATCATGTTCAACTCCGCGCACTTCCATACTAAAAGGCTCGCAGTTCTCATACTGTTGATTTCAACACTCTCACTCCCTCTTCCAGCATCGTCGGAGGACCAGAATGTGCTAATTGTCTGTTCACGCTCTTGTGGATGCGTAACAGAACGCAATAGGAAAGTGAGGTGTCCACCGGATGCATACATGCCCGAAGTGCAAGTTTTCCGAGCAAGAATGTCCGAAAACCATGCTGGTCAATACAATCTCATCAGCCGTATCACTGTCGGCTCGGTGAAAGTTTGTGAGGGCTCTGAAGAAGAAGGTTTCGAATGCTATCCACCAACAATCATACCTGAAGGAAGCAGCTTGCATGCCACCTGTGAGGACATCTTTGTCGGGGTGCCTGTCTTACATCCGGATATATTTTGGAGTAACATTCCACCTCTGGGACCTCTGAGACCTCCGGAACACTTAGGGTCCTTGACTCTCCGTGAGATCGGTGTAGTGCGCAAGTGCCTCACAACTGCCCCAAATGTGCGATGCAAGGCAAGATCTCTCAGAACTAAATGAATAATATGGTCGATAACGTTTCTGGGAGGCAGTTGAAGAGTAATTGTCACCCATCAATGCTCAATTACTGAGAAATGCTGTAGGAGGAAAGAGAACCTTTCGTGGGGTGGAATTTGAAGGATGCACACGAACAGTGGTTCGGAATTGGCCGCCGGCAACGGCCGTGGACGCGATTGTCCCCAGTAATGGTATGTATGTAGCTTCCGCTTGACCATGTTGTGTCTGGTAAATCCATTATCTTCGTTGTCAGTTATTTATCTTACGGGTCGAAAACATTTGTTGCTGCTCGTTAGTCTCAGACTGGAAAGGGGAGACCGTAAGGGCATTTGTCATCAAAACAGGAATCACTTTTATAGTGTAGACTTGTTCCATGCTAGTCGTTACCGTGGGGTGCATTCGCTGCTAGGACCCATCGTTTTCAGTCAAGAATATTCTTCGACCATCGCCCTTCTGTGTACACTGCACGAAGTTTGCTGCTACCTCTTCATCGACGGTGCGGCGAGCTCGATTCGCCCAGTGCAAAGGATTATTCATATCGAAGTAAATTCGCTTTCTCAGCGGCAAGCTAATGAAGAATAAAACGACAGACGTGATCCACACACAAATAGAAACAGTCAACAACGCTGTCGGGATCTCAGTGTGCTCAGAGCCTTGCGATGTGAAGGAACAAGTGTCACGCATAGACCCCATGATCGTTCGTTTTCTGACAGTTAAGTCATCCGTAACACCGTGCAGGTACGAGTCTGCTGCCTTTTGCGAGAAGAGTTCAAGGTGCGGTTTTGGGTCGAAGGTCAAATGCGTTGGATAAAACTGTATCAGCTGAGAAGGATCTACATTTGGCGGTGGTCGTTCGAAGGGGGCCGAGAGGAACAGAACTCGTCTTTTGGCACGAGCAATCACGCAGTTGCTATCATCTTCGGTGCAGGACATAACTCCTTCGCCTTCAAAAGTCTGATCGACCCGTTCCTGATTCAAGTACCGATAGGCATAAGAATCTGCACAAGCAACAGTGCCGTCTGGGGTGCTATGGTTACCAGGGAAGACAAGAACTTCACTGTTGTTCACTCGCAGGCAGGACAGAAACACAATTTCCGCGCCGCGCTCATCGTGCGGTCCCGGCAACAGGGGTGCCGTGATCGTGCAAGGCTGTTCTTTGGAGATGGAGTCGAAAACGGTGAAGGTATTAGAGGAGGCAAGGATCTCCACGATGACGAAAAGCAACATGGATGCAATGGCGATGAGCTTGATGCGTGATTTATGTCTGGAAATACTTATGGCTTTGCCGTGTGAAAGATGTGTGCATTGTACAAGACTGTTGAACAGTATGAGAGCGGATAGAAGACCGAGCTCAGCAGTGACGGAAACAAAGGTGACAATGAGACTGAAGAGCGATGGACGTAACGGGATGGTCGCCATGGTGCTGAATGCTGTTCAGCGCAAGGAAACATTGTTCGGCACTGTCGAGCTTATCGAAATATATCTTCGCTTGATGTAGTTAGCTTTGGAAACGTGCGGCGTGCGGCGTTCAGGTGAGGCAAGCGAATTGTTGGACAGCAGGCATCTTAAGTTACTCTCCTGTTTCCAATCCTGGTTGCCTATAGCCGTTTCGGTACTCCTCATCGTGACGTCCCAACATCGCAGAACGGTGGGCTCTCCTTACCCCTACATTTTGAACTGTTACGGAGAAGCCCATGAGCTATCACTTAGCGATCCTTGCTGCGTGTTCATGACTCAGCTGGACTGGTGACTTCTTGGATGGTCTTCATGCAAACGGACAAGGGGAGCGAGCACCGAAGTTCCAGTTGTGTGCGTTCTACACGTGCAAGGTTGTCTATGTCCAGATGGCATGCGAATACGAATGCAAATCAGAATACATGGGGACGCACTACGTCCCAAAATCAGTGTAACGTTTCCTTGAAGCAAAGCAGAAACGGCACACAGGCAGTCTTCCTGCCATGATTCCCCCAAGGCGCGTCTTACGCAGATTTCGTGTAAGTAGCGAATGCTTTACCTCTCTTAAACAATAAGTGAGAGTTCTGGACGCAGAGGATGTGCTTCAACCCGGCACTGTGACAGAAAACAAACAAACGAACAGCAGGTTTTTCCTCTACCAGGAAGCTGAACTTTCTCGTTAGTGCTCCTGATTCACCGTAGCAGCCAGAGACATACTTTTTCGACAAACCAGGGAAAACGAAATACGTAGTTTCTGTGCTTCGAACTCGTTAGACATTTCTCACGCCACAAGCATGGTACTGCAGTTGTTCAAAACCTTCAAGGTTCACTTGAGCCATCCTGAGAGGAGCGTGGCCATGCGACGAATTGGTCGCTTTATGTACATAAACTTAAAAATCGCGAAACGGTTACAACTCAGTTTGTGTAACTGGTCCCGGTTAGGAGCTGTCCAACTTGGCAAAAGGGCCTCTTCTTCTCAACTTTGAAAGCGTTTATTTTTGCGCATGGAACAAGCAAGCTGCGGTTTAAGCAGAGCAACATCTTTCGTTCGTATCGCACATCTCCTCGTCCGCCCTGATTGTGTATCCGTTGGCAAAACCAAGCACAGTATTCGTGAAATACTTCCCGGGTCTCCCAGCAAACGATCATTGGTACTGTCTTTTGGAGCTTACTTCAGTCCAACCCTTACACGCAAAATTCGAGAGGCCGCAATCTTGTAGACATTTTGATTCATGAGCACAGACATGCAACTACACGCGTGCCTACAGGAATAGGGAACAGGCACGCCTGTTCCCTATTCCAGGGGACAACCACACCGATCTGGTGGAGCCGTTTTTGACCCGCCATATAAAACCCTTCACCCGGTTCTGCTACTCTGGTGTGGGGCCTCGGAAATGTTGCTTGCAAAAACTTGGTAGAAAAGTTCAGTTTTCTCTCTTGAGCCACCTTCACTGCACACAGCTCGAATCTCTCTGACGCCGCTACTTGCAACCCAGGCGCCAAAAACGAAGTACCAGCCATGGAGCTCAGAAGAAGGATGGGAAAACTGATACGGAACTCGAGCGATCCTAACTTGCAAGCAGACTGGACGGATACCTTCTTTTGCTCTCGAGAGGGACTAGGGGACTTCAGCGAATGGGATGTGCGTGGCTTTTACGAGGACAAATTCAAGGATCCGTTGAATTTCAATTTGGGCGAGAACAGCGTCTCCCTCATCACAGCCATTGCAACTTCCTTTTCGCTCATATTGTTCACCGACATTATGTTCCGAATCGCTGTTCGCGCCAGAAACCAAAACGTCAGCAAGGAGGTGGTGTTCCGACGTCATTTGATAAATGTTTTCTCGAACCCGATTAATTTTCTCTCTCTTTGCGTCACAAGTCTTCAACAGAGGAATACAAGTACGACCAACCAAGCACAAAACCAGGAATGGAACTGTAACACTTTAAATCGGTCCTCCAAGCGCACATTCTATGTTGTAGTTCTGATCGGACTGACAACCGTTCTTGTCGATTTCGTGTTCATTTTTTTGGCCACTAATCAAAACAAGCGGTATGATGTGAAGCTGGATGAGATTCCCGTGTTTGAGTTTGAAGATCGAGGCTGTGAACGCGTTGTGTCTCCCGTAAGGGATTCTTGTCTTCAAGTACCTTTGACTGAAAAAGCAGGCTTTGATACACGTGCTGCGCTACAAATATGTACGTCTAATACAGTTGAGGTGGCATGTGAAAGTAGGAGACTCCCAAACGCAACTTTCGCCATTGTTGGTTTTGCTACTCTCAATACCGATGGAGTTGTTATCACAGTTCTACATCAACAAATAATATCAACTGAAAGCGTAAGAATAGGAGTCATTCTTGGAGATGGCGGTTTCTATCAGGGGATACTAAATGTGAGCTCAGATGCGTTACTGTCTGCTTTATCCGATCGAATTCAAAGAACAAATGCTACTATTCTGGACACCTCTGCCACCACCGTGGACGAAGTTGATTTCGAATCTGGTCCTGCAGATAATTCACTGACCATAGGAGGAGACGGCATTTCCGAATCCGTTTCTGTCCTCCTTGATGTTGAACACGTAAACCTCATGGAGACGCACATGTCCGTATCACTGGATGAAGACTCGACCGAAGCTGATATAATGCTTGCGATGATTGTTTATTTGTTTGACGTTGCGCGTTCCGTAATGTTTCCTACCGGGACAGGACGTGGCATTGGTAGTCTTATGTATTTGGATGAGGTTCAGACACCGCTAGCTTACTACAATAGACCTTGGCTTGGGGCGCTGCCCAGCTTGGTGATTTGCGGCTGCCTGTTGATTATCTGGATCGTGTTTGCAGTTAAGAGTATCGAGAGCGATGTTGACTTACGATTGGCCTGGAAAGAGTTCTTCAACGATACTTTAGCCGTAAGTGACTTTGGGAGGGGCAGTGAGGAATCGCAAGTAATGCATTGGCGATGCGATAGATCGGGGAATCGATCGTTCGGGTTCGCACCAAGAGCGTAACGCTGGATCTTCATGGGAACACTTGAGACATTGGTAGAGTCCTATCTGAATGTTCAAACAACGTGCACATTTGTCATTAGTATTCGTTGTATGTTTGTTACATGACATACCATCAACACGTGCTGCCAAGCACACCAGCAAAATTTAGGCTCAAACTGGCACAAGACCAGTTTTGCGGTAATTTCTATCAATCTTATCAAAGAAATCTGCCAAATTTTAAGGGACAATCCCAAAAAAGAGGAGCTACGTAAATTTTTCAAAGAAAATTTCGGGGATTTTAGGGGAATCAGAACAACAAAGAACGACTTCATAGCGAAAACACGCTGAAGCGAAGTGGCCAATGAGCGCTGTGCAACAACGCAACAAAACCCCAGTTTTCGCACACAACTTGTCGCGATGTATGGATACGTAGTTGGACGATACCGACGCGACTTGACACCAACACACCCGTCGGTGGGGCAATATTCACGTTGCTCAATTGTGAGTAGCGACCCGGGAACATCTCTGCCGGGGGCATTTGCTGATCTTCCGGGCACTGCGGCAAGACGCAGCGGAGTACGTGAGGGAGAGCTTGAGAGCGTAGCAAAGCAGCCTCACTTTGAAGCGTTTTAGGAAACGGTCCGGCGAAGCCGGGACTGCACTCGAGGAATCACGATACACCTACTGCTCGTTCCTAGCGTCGAGGCTGCCACCCTCGCCGAACGAGCTGCTGCAAAGCGGCTGCACACTGCACGGTGACACAGCACCCTTGCCCTCGTGACCGATGCCGTGCGGTGGCAAAAGCACGTTCTGCGCGGGGCCGAATTCTTGCTCCAACTCTAGCAGCCCCATGTACATCACTGGAAGCCACAGCGCGTTCGTGCACGCCAGCGCTACGACCAGCACGCGCCAGTAAGATTGGAAGCGATGACACACCATCTCCAAACCACAGAAGGCCGCATATAGCATGGAGTCTCTGAACTGAGCTTTCCACCGTGCGTGCCCGCTCCAGTAGCGTAACAACGACACAGAACACGTAAGCTGCGCTGCACAGAACATCATCAGAGCATTATACAACAACACAGCGTGGAGCCTCGGATGTTGAAGCGCGGTGCTCTGCAGCGTACCGGGGGTTATAAGCGCCCTGCCTGACGCGGTGAGAAACGCGACGGCCGCCATGAGCAGCAGGCTGGCGAGTACGAGCATCGTGCTCGTGGCGAATGTGAGCAGCACGCGCCGCGTCGGCGTGCGATGCTGAAGCTCGAGAAGCGGGCTGAGCTCGCTCACTTCATGACCACTCTGCGATGCCGGTACTGCGAGCGCTTGCAGGTGCGGCGCGTCGTGGTGGGGGGGCGTGGGCGCCCAAGCCTGTTGCGAGTGGTGTGCCGGCTCGAGATCGCTCGTCTGCTGTTCTTCCCAAGTCGGGGGCTGCGGCGCGTCGGGCGCGGCCACCTGCGCGGGCGGCGCGGCCGTGGGCGTGGCCATGAGGGAGACGGAAATGGGGACGCTTGCCACGGCCGCTGGTTGCTGTGGCGGCGTTTGCGGTGTGCGCTGGCACCAAAAGACATGGCAAGCGCTGAACTTATAGCAAAGCTCCACGTGGGAGCTCTGTCGTCTAGATCTAATTTACAGCTACTTCTCAACGAAATACTATTTTAAAAGTAGCAAAAAGACAGGTTTTGACAATTTGGGGCACCCCTGAATTTTCTCACTTTTCTTGCAAAAAATGTAGAATGAACCAAATATAATTCCTAGAAAATGCGCCGTGTCACACTTCGCATTTTGCAGATCGATGCAAAGTGCGCCGTGAATACCTCTTATTCCTGGACGAATCACTACGAACACGTTCAAATTCTCGCGCTACTCCACATTTTGATCTGAATGCATGTCTTTCAGCACTTAGGAGCTTTGCAAATTGTATGCCCTTTTAGAAAAGATGCTGGGGGTCTCGATTTTGACAGAGACGCCTTTTCCCAAGCCAAAGAGCATAAGTCTTATGACGAGAAATGCACTCTGTGGATGTTGGAATGTGCGCGTATACACCACGAAGCGAGCCTCGACGGCGGTTCGTGAAAGTGTTGACCTTTTGTTTCCTTCTTGAGCGCAGAATAGATTTCTTTTTCTCATTATTTGTATGAGCTTGTGTTGAAATGGCGCGCGTCAGGCACGAGTCAGAAACAATATAAATTAATATGGTAAACAGTTAGAGTGTGACTGAAACCTGCATACAAGATTGTATATCTCGTGGACGGTGTGTCGATGCACAAAACCAGTTACGATCCGCAAGCGAATCTACGGTCAAAGTTTGTTATGTCATTTTCGTTAGATATACAACCACGTTTTGGAGAAATCATTATGAGATATCTTCGCAAAAAATTATGTTCTATATCGCAGACTTTATCGCGGGAAACACGTGCGTCATTGCTTCGAGGTGTGTGACATTATGTCACCGATGTTGTCGATAGCCTTCGGAGACGTGTAAGCACATGTGGCGTCCAGATTCCAGGTGATTCCAACTCTACCCAACTTCCGGGAAACGGCCGAATTCGAACAACCGGGTTACGAGGGTTCTCTCTCTCTCTCTCTTTTATGGAAACGGTGAAGCTAATTCCGCTTCTACGCGTGGGTTTGCTCAAGACCCAACGACCTATAATACCTCT
>JASCIV010000073.1:0-53860 GCA_030374735.1 Gracilaria caudata
GGCAGAGGCGGAGGAGGCGGAGGCGGAGGAGGCGGAGGAGGCGGAGGAGGGCGCGGGGGAGGGGGAGGAGGAGGGGGAGCGCGGCGAGAACACGGAGCGTTGACATTGTATGACGATATGATTTAGCGGATTTGCGTTGAGAGAGTTACATTTTTTTGTTTGAGAGCGGAGCCGCGCGCGGCGGTGGCGGTGGCGGTGGCGGTGGCGCACGGCGCGCGGCGCGGCGGCGGTGGTGGTGGTGGTGGTGGTGCACGCGTGCCGCGAGCGTGCCGCGCGAGTGCGGACCGTGCGCGTGCGCGCGCGCGCGAGCCGCACGCAAAAAAGGGGCGCGGCGGCGGCGCTAAGTTTACACGGCGTCGTCGGCGCGCGTCCAGCACAGCCCGTCGCCGGCGCGGCCGGCCGACACGGGCAGCGGCCACAGCAGCGGGCGCGCGCCGAAGGTGGCCTTCCAGTTGGCCAGCCAGCCGCGGTCCGAGCGGCGCAGCACGTCGGCGTGCGCGGCGGGCGAGCGCTCGTGCTGCTCGATGGTGGTGCGGTTGTTGAGCACCAGGTACGTGTGGAACAGCGCGAACGGCGCCAGCACCAGCGCGTGCAGCGCGCACAGCATGTAGCCCATGAGCTGCGCCACCAGCGACAGCAGCGCGGGCGCGCTGGGGCGCTCGTCCAGCGCGTGCACGCGGCGCAGCAGCGCGCCGGGCGTGAGCGTGGCCACCAGCGCGCACGACAGCGTGGCGTAGTACAGGAACAGCACGAAGAACTTGCGGTTGAGGAAGCCGATGCAGCCGTCGCCCGTGAACGGGCAGTGGTGGTCCATCAGCAGCACGCACTGCGCGCACGCCGAGCAGTGGTGCGCGCGGTCCGGCTTGAACACGTTGCACACCGCGCAGAAGCGGAAGCCGCCGTCCGCGCGCACCATGCCCGTGCCCGCCGCGTACACCGCGCCCGGCGCCACCGGCACCAGCCGCGCCGTCCCCGCCACCACCGCCGCCGCGCCGCCGCGCTCGCCGTCCGCCCCGCCGCCACCACCACCACCACCGCCCTTCACCCACTCGCGCGGCCTCCACGACTCCGGCACGCGCCCGGGCGCCGCCAGCGCCGTCAGCAGGTACGACAGCAGCGTGCAGCCGGCGCACCACGAGAACAGCGCCATTCGCGCCAGCGTCAGCGCCGGGCGCGCGCGCAGCTGCGGCAGAAGCGCCACGGGGATCACCAGATACACGCCGGTGGCGATCAGCGACAGCACGAACAGCATGGACAGCACGGACAGCGGCCGCGAGGCGCCGCGCCGCACGGAGAACGACGGGTACAGCGTGCGCAACAGCTGACGCGCACGCGCGCGCCACAGCGCGAACGGCGGCGCGCGCGACTGGTGCCCCATGTGCGCGCGGCAACTCTCTCCACTGCGCGGACGCGGCGCGGAGATGGGCGCGGCAGCGAGCGAGCGGCAACGTTCGACGGCGTGCTCTTTGCGCGCGGGAGCGTGAGCGTGAGCGAGAGCGTGGCGGAGAGGAGCGCGGAGAGGAGCGCGGAGAGGAGCGCGGAGAGGAGCGCGGAGAGGAGCGCGGAGAGGAGCGCGGAGATGTACGCGGAGAGGAGCACGGAGAGAAGCGCGGGGTGGAGCGCGGAGAGGAGCACGGGGTGGAGGGGGGGGGGTGGTGAGCGGTGCGTTGTGGGGGACGCACGAGCCGCGGCACGTAGCAGGCGGCGCTGGCTGCGCGCACTGCCGGTGGGTGACGCGCGCGCCGCTGGGTGGCGCGCGCTGGACGCGTGGCAGGCGCTGGCTGGCGCGCCTCGCTGTCGTGTGTGAGTGAGCGCACGCGGCGCGTGTGTTCTCCGTCGTCGGATGTGGCGGAGTCGCTGCCGCGCGCGAAACGATGGCGCCGTTCGAGCCGTCGACGTGGGCGGAGGTGTCCGAGGCGCTGGCCAACGTGCGCGCGGTGGCGCAGCAGCCGCTGTTTGTGGCGCAGGTGCGCGCGTTCACGCACGCGCCGCACCGCTACCTGGCGCAGCGCGCGCCGAGCGAGCCGCGCCACGAGCGCGCGTGGTCGTCGTCGCCGTCGTCGTTGCCGCCGTCGTCGTTGCCGCCGTCGTTGCCGTCGTCGCGCGCCGCCGCGCACGGCGCGGGCGCGCAGACGCTGTTCGACGATGTGCTGGGACTGGGCAGGGTGGACGCGGCCGACGCGTCGCTGGCGCGCCGACAGCTGGTGGCCAAGCCCGCGCTGCCGCGCGGCTGCGCGCCGTCGGTGATCAACGCGTCCAGCTCGCTGTTCGGCGCGGCGCAGTACCTGGCGGCCGTGCACGCCGACTCCAGTAGCGCGCAGCTGCTGCAGGGACGGCGCGCGTTGGCGCAGCTGCAGCGCGCGCTGCACGCGCAGCAGGAGACGGTGCGCGAGCACAAGTTCGTGTTTGCGACGTACGTGCACGCGCACTTCGAGCTGGCCAAGCAGTGCAGCGCGCACCTGTCGCCGTTTGACAGCCAGCGCTCGGCGGCGCGCTGTCGCTCGCGCTTCCTGCGCGCGGAGAACACGCTGCGCAGTCGCTACGATGACTTGCTGCAGCGCGAGACTAAGCTGGAGCGCCTGCACGCTGCGCTCGGCGTGTATCGACGCCACCAGTGGCTGTTTTCGCTGGGAAACAGCCTGCGAGCGGCGCGCAACCACGGCGTCTCCACCATTGAGCACGCGCTCGGCGAGTACTCCAGGGCCACGGCGTGGCTCGCCGCGCAGCCGCCGCAGTCGTTGCAGCTGCTGCGCGACGACATTCAGCGCGGCTTTGAGCTGCTTCTGGAGCACATTGTGCAACGACTGTCCAACGTGCACACCTCCAGCGCGGACACTTCGCGCTTGGTGGCCGCGCTGTTTTCTGTCAACCACGAGCACAAGCTCAGCGCCATCCTGTCGAGTCGGATGCGCAGCGCGGAGGATGCGCTCAACACTGCAATTGCGGCCGCCGAGTTGCCCACGCTGCTTTCGGACGAGGCGCACACGGACACCGAACTCAACCACTTGGTCACGCGCGCCAGCGACGGCTTGTGTGAGGCGTTGGCGCACGTGTGGCGTCTGGGGCGCTTGCTCTCAGAGCATGATCGCTGGAAGCGAGTGGTGGATTCGCACTTGCTGCGCTTGTGTGACATGTACGCGCAGCTGGTTCGCGAGGACGTGATGCACGACGTCAGTTTGATCGGCACGCCCATTGTGAGCGCCATTTTGTGCACGCGAAAGAAGGCGCTGGAGGAGCTGCACATTCCGCAGAGCTCTGTGGCCATTCTGCACAAAGTGAGCAACTCGGTCACGGCCGCGTTCCTGGAGTCGCTGACGCGCGCGGTGCGACATGGCACGGAGAAACTGGCCGCTCACGAGGTGCAGCGCAACACGGTGGGCGCGTCGTCGGCGAGGTTTTTGCGCGCGGTTGTGGTGGAGGCGCTGGATCAGGTTGAGCCGTCGTGGATTGGCGCGAAGGAGGTGCACGACGGCGTTGTGGAGATCACGGAAGATGTAGACAGCGATGAGGTGCAGCACGCACGAGCTGGTTGTGAGGCGCCGAGCGTGCACAGATTGAGTGCGACGTGTGTGCAGGCGCCGCTGCTGTTTGTGAGCATTGTGGAAAGAACGATGGCCGATTACAAGCACAACGACGGCGCGGCGCTGCGATTGGCGGTGTGCTGCACGGAGATGGTTGAAAATGTGTTGCACGCCATTGAGCAGCACACGGGCGTGCGCTCGCCGTACGACTCGCGCGCTACGCAAACGCAGCTGCAGCACGCTGCGCGCCAGATTGGCGCCGTAAAGGACGGCGCGTTGAAGGCGTATGTGGCGCTTGTTTTCGAGCCGCTGCACAACATGGCGAGCGCGCTGGTGAAGCAGCCCGAGGACAAGCTGGACGACTCGGTGAGTCGGACGGTGCCCATCAAGATTGGCGGCGTTTCAAGCGCGGCACGCGAACTGGTGTTGCGCCTGGCGCTGGTGATGATCAGCACGGGCAAGCGCACTTCAAACGGCTCGCTGCTGGGTGGCATTGTGATCAAGCTGGTGGCGGGCATTGGACAGACGCTGGTGAGCACGTTGGGCACGGACAAGTTGGCGTACAATCGCGCGGCGCAGCTGTGGGTGGACGTGATGTTCCTTCAGCGAATGGTGACCAAGGGAGCTAGCGCTGATACCAGCGGGCTGCAGGCTTCTCTGGACGGCTTTTCGAGGGTGAAGGAACGCGCAGTGCAGGCGGTTCTGGCGGACGGGTTCAGTTTCAGCTTGGCTGATATGAACGCGTTGAGGGAGGAGGTGGTGGAGAGCGGGGTGCGGGAGTGCTCGATGATCGGCGAGTGCTTCGAGGAAACGTGGCGTATGGTGAGCAGCAAAAGCGACGAAGAATAGTGGGAATCAGACTTTTGATGTGTGTATATGCTCGTCAGATGGCTAAACTTTGGCCTCTGTATTAGCATGGATTTGTGTCATCACTTTCCCAACGCCGGGCTGACGTTTTCTCACGCTGTGTGATTGCATGAGGGAGATGGGTGTTGCGGCCAAACTATGTCGCGCATGTTGTCGCGCCTGTTGTCGCGCCTGTTGACGCGCGCTGCATACTTGGGATCGGGTGCAACACAAATCTCAAAGTATGGGCATTAGTGATACAAGACATTGATGTATCATGATGAAGATGAGCGTGCGGGGTGTGGGGGTGGGCTGACGTCGGCGTCTTTTGTTGCGCTGTTTGTGCGCGCAGAGAGCGCGCAGAGAGCGCGCAGAGAGCGCGCAGACATGTTTATAAACTGACTCTTTGCCCGCTGCCAATCACAGTTGCCAACTGAGAGGCGGGGTGGCCGAGTGGTCTAAGGCGTTGCGTTTAGGCCGCAATCTCATTGAGGCGTGGGTTCAAATCCCACCTCCGTCAGTTGCCAGAACTCTTTTTTTTCGCAAAAAGTGCTATCGCGCGCGTTCGCGTTGCAGCAGACGCTCCACAGCGCAGTCCAAGCTCGCGGCACTTCCGTTGCCGTACTTCCGCACCACCATCTTCACGAACGCCTTCACGTGCTCGTTGTACGTTTCGTAGAACGTCTGCATGTTGCTGATGATTGTCTGTTCCACAACAGGCCCCAACCACGGAATGGCCACATTGCATTCGCCCTCAAGCGTGTGAACGCACCGCGTGCGGTCGCCCTCCACTTCCTCAATCGTGAGCGATGCCGTCGTGCACACAACCTCCCGAAACATACAAGGCCTGATCACAGACTTTTGACGGAACGGACGCGATTCATCCCACGTCTGAACATCTCGGATCTCAATGCAAGAGTCATTCACCAGCGGACGAACAATGTCCGGAATGCGTACGTTTGCAGGCACGTATAAAAGCGTCCGACTTGTTGGCGTTGAAGAGCCCTTTGCATCATCCTCGATACTCTCCATGCGTTTTATCGCTCCGTTTGACATGAGGAATCTCATGAAAGCGCTTGTCAACCGAACTTTCCACAAAATGTCTCGTCTGATGTCAAGAATCACGCTTATCCGAAACGAGGACCCCATGTCTGTGGCATACTAGTAGCACCTAGTGCTCTGCTTCCTCCGCCCTGCCGCCCCGCCAACGCCCTTTTCTTCCAATCGTGTTCAGTATCTTGCAACTCCCTCCTTCAGTGCCTGATATCACTTCTTTCTGTTGTGCAGAGCAGCACCCTGTCTCTCACCAATTCATGGCGCTCAAGTCTTCTAGCTGCGCTTGCTCTAGAACGCAGTATGAGCTTCGTTTATTTTTGTTTCTGATCGCTTGATGCTTCTAAACGACGCTATCTGACGGGCACAATCTTGTCGTTTGACCATTTCGCGTGCGAATTGCTTGCCCCATACCAAAACACTTCCTGCTTCGTTGACGCTCGGAGCGCACTTTTTGTCCCATGTTCGAACCATATCGGGAAGCGAAGCGGGACATTTTTGTTTCGTATGAAGAACACGAGTACGTGGAGGGAGCTGTCCTCTTACATGTGAGGTGGCCATTGTCCCAGCTCTTTGTTCATAACAACTCGTCCTTTACGTACTGCGCCAACACAATGCGTTGGTTTTCATGATGCATCAGAAGAGCCGCGCAGTGTTGGGTTCCTTCAACAGACGTAGCATTGCGGTACATGAGGCTTGCTTGATTCTGTTCCATTGCAGTATGTGTGGTGCAATTTCACTGAACTGTTACGTAATATTTGGATAAGAGGATACATGCTAGCAAGCTCGAGCGAGCTTGTCCTTCAAAGGAGCTCCAAGTGCTCCTCACTGCTGTTAATCGTCTATTCCTGGCGGTCAATCCAGTACAAGACACAGTTATTCAGTGCCGTCTGTTTTTTTTTTCTTCTTTTATCTGTCTCTAGGATTAGAAGTCTGATGACCATTGACGTACTATAGGCATTGGTCATTGTGAGCAAAAAAAAAATGTAACGAAGGATGAAGACGCAAAGCAACAGAAAGAGATACTCCAGTTCAAGATTAGTTGTACACAAGCCCGTACAAGATGGAGACCACAAACTTTATCGGGCTGGACGTACGCGAATTTTGTGAGGAACTGATGAAGATCATCATCATCATCATCATCATTATGATCGAGTGTTTTCTTAAAAGCGTAAGAGGTTGAAATTCTGAGTATTAGCGGGTGATGCATTCGACAAACATGATACACACGAAGTAAAAGATCAAGGCTTGGAGCACTGATTGCATCGAAGAATAACAACACCGGAAAAAGAGATTCAACTGCCGGTAATGAAGGAGACGGATCGCATGTTTCCCATAACGATTGTTATTCCGCGGATTCCGAATGGCGCGCATGATCGCACTGGAATTGACTCGTTTTGGAAAGTAACTGAGGTTTAGAGTGCAAACAATTATCCCTATATCCCATGATCAATTTGTTCTGCGGGACCGAGATCGAGACAGAAAGAAAGAGAATGAACACTTCGGTTCACTTCAGTAAGGTCGGCCCTACATTGTAGAGTCGATAAGCGCCCGGGCCGGCGGCCGAGCTTATCAGCAAATGTTGTTTTTGAAGCATGCTTTCCAGCCGCACGACAACGAGTTTGGTACAAATATACCTGTGCCCAGCGTTCTGCTTCTCGCTTCTCGCCATCTCGCACTTGTGGAGGAATCGCTTCGCGTTGGGGCCAATGTGTCATTTATGCCAAACCCCAACGATACAACCTCAACGTTGTTGACTTAGCAGAGTTCCACATACTTGCGGGTTTTGAGAAGTTCGGCCTGTTCTGCTGCCCCACCGGCGTTGCGCGCTCCTTTGTCTGGTACAGTGGATATTCTCCTCATTCCCTGGCTTATGTCGTCCCAAGTTGCCTGGGTGCAGTCATTCTGCAGAAAATTGGCACTGGAACGACACATCGTGTTGCCGTGCAACTAAGCACTGATGGGGACTGAGTCCCCAAATTTTCACGGGGCTTTGCTCCTGTCTTGACTATGCAGCTTACTGCGTTCGTAACTAATCTATCACACCACCGAGTTCAATGGGCGTGTATTTCCGTGTCCTCTGCGTCGCGTTCATTTCGATAAGTTTCGAGTTGCCCACATCCGCACTGTCTTTGACCGTTCTGTGTCACGCCATTATCAGCTGGATGCCCCCTCCGACGAAGGTTGGTCTCGGAAGGGAACGGTAGACTTCTACATTTTGCACGGTTTCCATTTCACTGCCAAGCTTTCGGAGTCTTCCTGCGGCTTTGGAATACGGAAATCGTCCTCCGGGTGTTTTGTTTTGGATGTGACTCTTTAACTCATCGCTTCGCGGATATGAATTTGTGCTGCTCAACTATGCGCAAAGGGAACTTTCGCCAATATCACGTATTGGTGACGCTCTTGATATTCTTTTTAGTTGCCAGAGTGCTCCAAACAGTGCCTCATCGAATACCAGTTTATTCCTTTGGGTATGAACGCGTTACAGTAGACTCTATAGCTGCGGACAAGCCCAATAGGGCTGTCTATAGAGATCGAATGAAAAAGTTGCTCAACATCATCATCACAGAGTACACAAATTGGCACCGAGAACAACTTGAGCTCTCCATAAACAATGTCACCCATGCTCAAACCATTCCCAAGCTTGTTTATAGGAGTATGGACATCAACTACGGTCTTGGTGATGTCATTCGTGGTCTGATACATTGCTATTTATGTGCTGTCGCATCAAAAAGATTGTTCCTTCTCAATTTGACGGACCCGTTCCCCCTTGCTACTGTTCTTGACAGCCCTCCGGGGTATAACTTTACATATAACCCAGCAGTATTCGGACCTAGAGATGGTGAGAACTTAAACGAACCGGTGAGGTTTACCAAGTTTGTCTACTTTGATGGGCTTGATCTTATTCTCGGCAATACAACAATGTTGGTTGATGAAACCCAGAACATCCTTGACTGGGATTTGTTCTTGGAGATACCCAAGCTTTACCCTCACTTGGACTTGTCGAAGAAGCTTGTAACCATTTCTGATTTCAAACCTAGCCGTGAAGAAGTCGTACCGTTTATCTTAAAGGCTCTGTTTCGTCCGTCTGCAGACTATCGGCAAGAAATGTCCGCCCCGGTTGATTACCACAACTTCTGGTTGCCAAAGAGATTTTTGCGAACAGACGATGATCCTGTGCGTCGTATCACCACGAATCGACAGTACGTTTCCATCCATGCCCGTATTGGTTACGGGTTGCATGAAAAGACATCGCGTTTCAATCTCGAGGCTCGAAATATCAGCTTTCAAGATGTAGGGCGCTGTATGGCTCAAATGGCGATCGAGATAGCCAATGACCGCAGACATTCTAGACCTTACCAGTTTTTCATCTCAACTGATACCGTAGACTTTAGAACCATTCTGAAGCGAGAGATTTTGCGTATTAGCCCCACGGCCAAAGTATATTACACTCACTGGCGTACGGTTCACTTGAAAGGTGTTGGTGGGACTTTTACTCCAAGCAAGCTAAAACACTATATGGAGACTTACATGGACGTATATTTGCTGTCCAGGGGAGACTCCATGCTGTTTATTCGGTCTGGATTTTCTCACGTGGCGCTATGGATGGGTGCAATAACGAACTTTGTTGGGATTCAGCTAGACAATTGTGTTCGTGTGCTTAATGGAAGTGCCAGCGTTAGAGAATCGATGCATGATGCCGTCGTGGATGGATCTGGGTTCTATCGAGAAAAATACCACAGTGTTCTGAACAGGGAAAAGCATTGAAGTGCTTCACCTACGCAGCCTATCTGGGAAAAAATCGTCCAAAGCTCGTCTGGTGTATTTGCCACTGCACAACGTGGTTGTAAGGTGAATCACCTTAGGTGATACAAAAAGTACCGGCTACTTCTAATGCAACGCATTCTTCGCATCCCTGACTAAACAACAATGTTGTTTGTTTGACCATGAGGTCGAACGAGGACGAAGCCTCTTTATTGCATCACGTCGGGAAGGGAGCTCCTCCCTCCCAGCCGTCCCTCAAAAACCTATGTTCTGACACATATCTGCATGCATCTGTGCTTCTGTGGGGAATATTCCGAATGCTATCTGTTCCTGGACGCCTGGGTGTGTATCTTGTGAAACTGTTCAATCCTTGCTCGCAGTTACGACATTCACCGTATATTCAGTGGCTTTGTGTCCTCGAGCATCTACTGTCTCCGAACGGATTATGTGTTCCAGAGCGAACACTAAAAAACACTGGGATGGAGATGAAGACAATGAACATGTGTTTGGAACCTCGGAGATTTTCCTGGCGGCGTCATCAGTATTTGAGGGTGTTCGCAAGCGTTCGCAAGCGCAGTGCATACCATGATAGTAAGGTAATCGACTCGCGGCTGTTACGGCTTAACTTTGCTACTACCTTCGTATCCTACTACAGTGCCAACGTCTCAAGTGCTCTTATACTTTTCTTTTTGAGTATTGTATTGATCTCGTTTCGATAGAAAAAGGTCAGAAAAGCTTATTCGGTGACTGCACAAGTAGTTCCTCTTCTATACTAAACAACGATATGGCAGTTTGACAACTGCGACATGTCTTTCCAAGAGTTCATGCTTTGCTTCCTTCTTCCGCGTATCGCATATCGCCTATTTGCAAGGTCTGTCCTCGCGAAGGGATGGCTTACCTCGTTGAAGTTGATGCATGACCATCGAATGTTCAACATAAACGCCGTAAGCTCCATTGCGATCAACGGGGCTTGCGAGGTTACAGCTTCTGGAACGGTTGGGGACTTTAATGTGCTCCATTTCCTGTAGCTTGTGCCTCTCTTCACCGAGGCATCGCTCAAACGCGTTTGCCTGCCACGTAGCTGACCGCAACTCTCTGTGCAGTCTATCGACCTCTTCCTGCTTGACTTGAATTATTTCTCGCAAGGCCTCCAAGTTCTTCTCTAGTGCCTCGAGCGTTCGTGCTGCAGGATCCTGTGGATGCGTACTACTAGTAGCTTGGTTGTTTTGCTCCACAGGCGCTTTTGTTGAGAAGCCTCTGAAGCCCGCAAGTCTGAACAGAGTTGTAGTGCTCGCATCAACATCGCCATTCACAACTCCCGTCGGTGATTCTCCTTTGGCTGCTTCACGGCTGTTCCCCGCTTTTCCATTATTTTCTTCCGTTGGGGCAGTTCCACGGCTCGTAGTAAGAGGAATGGACGCCCAAAGTCGTCGTAAAAATTTAGAACCACGCCCCAGAAGCTGAGATGGACCTTCTGACATGTATCCGACAGGCCTTTGGGAGTGATTCGCTAGACTTCGCAAGATCCCCGCCTGCAGCTTCCGCAATTCTTCAACTCGTTGAAAAACGGTTGTAGAAGAAGACTTGGCCTCCTCCAGCCGCTTTTCCAACATCTTGGACTGTGAAGCAGCATGCCTTGCCCGAAGTTCGGCGAGTTCGACCTTCTGTTCTGCTCGTAGAACTCTCGCTTTCGCTGCGATCTTGGCTTCCTGCTGCGCTACCGCCCTGGCTTCCCATTGCTGTGACAGTGTTGTCCAAGCTTTTACCCTGTCTCCAAGGATTTCCTGTTCAGCACTCAGATTGTCCAGTTGCTTGCTCAGCTCACTGTTCCGCTCTTCATGCTTCCGACAGGCGCACCTCAGCGCGTGGTTCTCCTTCAGTAAAAGGTTTATGTTTTCCTCAGCCACACTTGCTCTTCCGGACGTTTTCTGAAGTTGGCGTTTCAGGTAGTCGATTGTCATGCTCTGCTTCTCGATAAGCCTCGCGTCTTCATCGTGTGTATCGTTGCGAGGGCGTTGAATATTTTCGAGCGCAATCAGTATCTCTCTTTTGAGCACCTCCTGAGCCACATATGACGAAGGCTTTTCACCGGCTCGATTGCTGCGTGTCTGGAAAATGGTTTGCAGCACCTTTGTATGTTCCGCGCCCTCCTTCATGAGGAGTTGGCTCATCTGGTCGAGGAAGGCTCTTTCCAGTTCAGGCTTCTTGGAAGGATCTCGAAGAAGCGGTTCTTCATTCTCATTTCCCCTCATGGCCTTTGGAGACTGCGGTTCCTCAACTTTCTTGGGAGTTACTGTTTCCGCAAATGACTTTGATGATTCTCTTTTGAAGGGGAACACTTGCGACATCACTGATTTCCAGAACTCCATTTCGAATGCTTGGTCTACAAACTAAGGCAGTAGGGAAAAGTTCTTGGATGTGACTGAACAACACGAAAAGCGATAGGGGAGGGCTCACCAAGTCTGACGGCTCTTGGCGTATGTGCCTGCCTTTTATAGTGTTTTGGGTTAATCCATTTCGGGAAGCATAGGTACAAACTGACAGTCTGTTGGCGGTGAGAGCGCTCCATTTCGGGAAGTCGTTCGAGACGATTTGAATTGAAACTCTGTCGGGATGCGCGTAACAGCAACGTGCGTTTCAGAATCGGAGATTGTAGTAGCAAACAGTTCTTCTAGATCTCTCTATCCCATGTTATGGAGGCTCTTCTGTTCCAACAATGCTGAACTTGTTCATCGTCAGTTGGATGAGGTCATTTCACGTCCGTGACCCACTATCTTCTTGCTCTACATAGCCAACTACTTGCACCCACTTTCTGATATCTGAAGCTTGGATTGCGAGTTATGCTTCATACATTTGTGTTGAGCTTACGTAACCCCCCAAGTTATTTCTCGCTTCACGTTCACTACCTCCCATTTCCAAGGTTGTCGTGGTTTGTGTGAGGAGAGATGGGTGTCAAATCCTGGAGCATAAACTCCCATTACTCTCTGAGGACTACCGGTTATACAGATATCTCCAGATCTCTAACCTTAAGGATGGAACCAACACGTCGTAGTTTTGGAATATGAACCGAGGGGTTGCCAATCCTAGAACACGATGAAACCAAGAACTCAATCACTGAGAGCTCCAGCGCGCTAGAACGCGTCAGGTCCATAAAGAGATCTCTTGAGACCAATATCAAGAAACTGTTTCAGCCACTGTGTTGCCCACTGTACCGACGGTACCACCCAAAGTCAACTGTTGCCGCCTTTTTGCGATAATTGGCGCTCTAATGCCAAGTAGCTCACATAACCTGTTCCTGTGCGATCGGGATTCGTTCAGGCTCATGTTCTCCCAAACAGTTTCAGCAAGCAAATCCAATGATTCTTGAACCTTTACCACAATAGCTTCATCAGAGTCCATTTCCTCCGCCTCTCGCACATCAACATCAAACTCCAGGAAAATCAAGTATATAGCTTCTGCAGAAACACGACGAAGTCGCGGTATCGGCCCTCCAAGTATAATGGCTAATCCCTCTAAACACTCGCAGCCCAGAGAACCTTCCTTAATATCGAGAGAGCCTTCCGCCTCGGAAAGAGTAGCCAGTTCGCTGAGTACCCCCACGGCTGCAATCACCCTCTTCACATCTCCGAGTCGTTGTCGCCAACTTCGTTTCACAGATTTCGCGACGCACAAGAGAGTACATGTATCGAATCCTTGCAAACCATCCATCCGAAGAAGGGACTCTATGAGCCTCAAAGCGGGGAGGGTAAGCCTTTCATCCTTTTGATCGATCATTTGGATGACTGTCTTTATGGCCTTGGTCCTCAAATCCGTCGCCTCTGAAAGGAATACAGCCAAGGCTTTCACAGCAGGCTTGGAGTGCTGACCAGGGGTCCCACCTGCTGCAACAAAGCCGCGAAGGACTGCTTCAAAAACAACAGGGATGAATAAGGTTTCCTTCATGTGGGAGAATACCGCTCGGGTCTCCTGAAAATCCACACCCTGCTCAAGCTTGGCGTCGTCGCTGACAAAGGATAGCGTCGAAGAAATAGTCTGGGCAAGCTTCTTGATATCACCGCCGACGGCATCCGAACAACACAAACGGCAAATGGTCTTCAGCGAAGCACCAGCAACTGCCCTCGTTCTGTCGATTCTGCTGCAGCATTGTTCACACACACGTTGTATTGATCTCGTCAGTTCATGTTCTTCTTGAGGATCAAAGACTATACAACGATCAGAGAGTGGAAGTTGCAGCACTTTAGCCAAAACCTGTGTTACGCTTTTCATACTTTCCTCCCGTACCCAAGATCCTATATCACCTCTTTCGTCCTTTGCGTAGTCTTGCATACCATGATTCAGAGCCTGAAACACAGACAAGAAACGGCTCATGAGCGCGGTTTGGTTCAGGCGACGCAAGGAGATCGCAGAATTTCGTCTAACCTCGACATCGTTATTGTTCACAAGTTCGTGACAGAGTACGCTGAGAACATCGTCAAGGCATGGAGAATTCCCGCAAAGCCCAGCAGCAAGCGCAAAACCTCTCTGGCACTCGTAGAATTCGCTCTTCGATATGCCGTGCAGAATCTCTGTTGTGACTGCAGCGTGCCAATCTTTATCGTTGGAAATAACGTGAGTGCATACGGCAGAATACGCGGATGCAGCAGGACCATACATGTTTTCTTTTCCACAGCCAAGAATCCTTTCTAGGAAGGCAAGCCCGTTTCTGGCATCGCTCCGGCCTTCTTCACTCGTAAGGTAAATGTCTCTGGCTCCAGTTGCTAGACCCTCAATTAAATGACAACAAGCAACGCGAGTATTATCACCTGTGCGACCAGTCAAAAGACGCTTTTCTTCAAGAAGTTTCTTTGAAAACAGATCACGGATCATCATAAGGAGAGGTTGAAAGTCAGATGCGCTGAGCAGGTTGAAAAGAAGACAGATAATAGCCTCTGCAAACATACCGGTATTCGACGGATTTCAGTCGCATGCGAGCTGATGCCACGGAAACCAACAGCTTTCGAAAGCTCCGCGAGGCCAAGAATCGAACCGTGTCGGTACACCATATCTCCTCTAACAGTGTCACACAAAGAACATAATTCGAGGAACATGGTCAGCATAGGTTTTTGAAAGGATGTGACAGGCAAAATCGGTAAACAATGTATCCTTACCGCTGGGTCGCAACCTCAACGAGGTGAGGTATGACTTGACGAACAATGAACCCTTTCTTATCTACATCAACCATTCTGGATAACGACTTCGCTGCTAAACTTCGGATCGATGAATCCCAATGTACAAGTTTTCTTTGCCACAATTCCCGTAAGATACAATCGAAATGCTTTTCATTGGCAAGCGCTGCTACCTTTTGGGCAATTTCCATGTACGCTGTATTCCTATCTCCTAGGGAGAAGTAATCTGCTACGGTGATGATTTGTATGCCATCTTGAAATATTTGTTCTGATAGTCTACCTACACACTCCTGCAAAGCAGCTGCAGCAGCTCTTCGACAATTCACCTCGCGATCGAGCAATGCAAGAGGGATCATACTATCACTAATCACATCTGCAAAAGGAGCCACATGTTGTGTATCATATGCCCTTGCAATGGCCCAGACCGTGTAACAAGCAGCATCGCGGACATGCGCACCAACAGAATTTGCGCCTCGCCGCATGTCAAAACTGGCTGCAACGCGGACAGCGTCAAATGCCTTTGCAAATAATGCATTCTCCGGAAGGATGAGACCTCGGCGGACAAGTTCCGCGAGGGCAAGACAGGCGCCGTGTAAAGAGGAGTCAGCACGCGCTTCCGAACGCTCATCGAAGAGTTGCATGACAGATTCAACGACGTCAAATGCAAGTGTTGTAGGCAAACGTGCTGTGATTCGACCAATGCCTTTCGCTGCAGACCAACGCACGACTGTATCACGGTGACAAAGAGCCGAGAGCAACATATCGATCACAACCTCCAGTGCTCCCGAGTCAGACACGTTCAAGGACGGAGTCGGAGAGGGATCCAATTTACCTGTATGGCCCGCAGCTGAGAAGAGGTTTCGAGTGTGTCGAATATATCTCCATGACAAGGGCTGAGGCGGGAGAAATGTGAGGGCGAGCCGTTGCGTGAGCTTGGCTATCAAGTGGGCTTCGATGGTAGAACTGGCTATGTCGTCAGTAACAATGGCATCGACAGCGTTTAGGACGGGGGTTAGAAACTGTCGGACAAGCTCTCGAGGCGCGTGCTTAAAAGTGGCGGCAAGAAAGGACAGGCCTGCAGTACGGACTTTGGAAGAGGCAGATGAACGCAGACTGTGCGACAAAGCCCACCCAATGAGGCGATCACGATGTTCAGAAGCGTCCGAACGCGCTATGAGTCGCGCTAGAAACGACGCTGCGGCGGTCGAAATAGGTGCCGCGTTTGAAAGAGCAGCACAAGCGTGATCGACAGCCTCTTGCACGCGGCTCGGTTCAAGTACGGAATCTAGCGGGAACGGCACGCGGATGCATACCGCTAGCCAAGTGAGTAGAACATAACGCAACGTCCAGAAGTCTGTAGACGCAATATGGGTCTCAACAAGACTGAAAAGCGGGACAAGTACGCGAAGGTGACGCACTTCATGCGGAAAAGAGACGGATACATTCTTGACACCGCGCACTTTGAGCAGCGTGTAGAGCGCACGACTGGGAGTGGTAAGCGCTGTTTCGAATGCTTCGGGCGGAGCGGGAAGAAGAGTAGAGAGACGTTGCTCAAGAAGGCTGCAGAGAGCTGTGACGTGCGTAGGGATAATAGGATCGAGAAGGGCGGGGAGCTGCAGGTAGTAGTCCAGAGTATTGCAGTACGACTGCAGTTGAGCCAGAGGAGCGGCGGGATCATGTAGCGCCTTCAGCGCATCGTCAAGTTGCCCGCGGTGCTCAAGGAGAGACGGGCGGCAGGATTGCGCCATGGGGGAGTCTGCGGCGATGAGCCCGTTGGGCGCGACGGCTGTGAAGGTGCGACGAACTTCGGCTGGCGGGTACGTGGAACAGCACAACGTGTGCACCGTGGCACTCATTCGACTTCAAAAGAGCACTGGTAGTGCCACCCCAGCGCCTCGGGAACGATTTCTGATTTGGCTGGATATGTTCGCGTCCGACTCCACTGCATACGGCCGTGGTTGCGGCTGCGCTACGATAGCCTCTATTGACCCGTCGCCAACCCTGCGCGGCTCTTTGAAATATGGTACGAACTCGTGCGAAACAACTTTAGTTAAGCCAGTGGCCCCCTCTCCTTCCAAGCCGCGTTTTGTCACAGCTCTCTAACGTCAGACTCTAATGTGTTTCCCACCAACCTTTTGCTTAACTTCTTAACCCTACGCAAACGAAGCAACAAATTTCCCTGTCGCTTATTGCCAGAATACAGCAGCGAGTGAAGATGAGCACCGAAGAGAAGAAGACCGTTTTCACCAAAGACTTTTGGGAGACAGAGTTAGCTGATATGCCTGTTAACAAGAGGTAAGCGTATTCATCGCGTCTTCAAAGAAGCTCGCCTCCAACCCCACCCATTTCTCCGTGCTTCTTACATCCTGAACGAACTGTGTCTTCGGTGAAATCCTGCGCAGTGAAATGAACAAGCTAATAATGAACTATCTCGTCATCGAAGGTTACAAAGAGGCTGCGGAAAAGTTTGAGGAGGAATGTGGTACTCCCCCGGGTATAGACCTACCCAGTATTTCCGACCGCATGGCTACGCGTGTCGCTATTCAGCGTGGCGATGTCCAGTCCGCAATAGAGCGCGCAAACGATCTCAACCCTTTAATTCTCGACGAAAACCCGCGACTCTTCTTTCACTTGCAACAGCAAAAGCTCATTGAACTCATAAGAAACGGTGATGTAGAAGCAGCCCTGGAGTTCGCCGAGAAAGAGCTGGCTCCTCGCGGCGAAGAAAATCCTCAATTTCTTACCGAACTCGAACGAACCATGGCCTTGCTTGCGTTTGAGGACAAGTCCAAATGTCCCGTGGCCGACCTTTTGGAACCTGCTCAGCGCCAAAAGACTGCAAGCGAGCTTAATGCGGCCATATTGACGAGCCAATGCCAAGAGAAAGACCCGAAGCTACCATCACTACTCAAGATGTTACTTTGGGGTCAAGAAAAATTGAAGGATAAGGCCGAATTTCCCGTCATGGACATCGAGACAGCCATTCTTCATTCATCTCAAGGGTCCTCGTAATTTCGTTCGTCTCTCACTAACCTAGCCGTTCTTGTGCGTTTAATTTCTTCTTTGTCCGTGTCGTACAATCGCGTCCACGCGTTTGACTCTGTCGCTTGCAGCTCTGCACAGCACTGATGCAGACTCGATGAAAATTTTCACCAGGGCGCGTTTCGGACACTCACAGCATCACGAAAGGCCGTTTATTCTGTAATCTTACCATATGTGCAAAGAAAGGACGTTTAAACCCTGTCATTACGAGACGAAGAGCGTCCTCGTAAGGGTACCTTTGTCGAAATCCTCTTGAAGCAAAAGAAAAACTGTTCTGATAACGTCCTACTTTAGATTTGCCATTTTCCTTCCTCATTGAAACTCTCTGGTACTTCCCCTAATCTTCCTTCCCATGCGGCCTTGCGTCCTTCGATCTCCTCCTCAACTTCGTACCGTTCTAAATCCCACACAGACACAGTTCGCTTATGGAACGCTTCTTCTTGCAAGTCCTGAACATCTTTGTCCTCCATGTCGTACAGCTTTCGCGCAACAGCCTCCGATTCTTCTCCGATCTGTGACAACTTCAGGACAAACTTTTCATCTACGTTACCGAACTCTTCAATAAGCTTCCTCAGAGCAATGACAAATTTCTTCCCATCAACAGCGACCCCGGATGTAGCTGTTCCGTCTATAAGTGTGACGGATCCCCGAGACTGAAAGCTTTCCATCAACATTTTAGCTCTTGCACCAGCATCTTCTGTGCGCAACAATGCACGAATCAATCGCACTTCTGGGTCAAGCTGAATGTCCTTTGCTGTTTGTGCATGATCTAGTGCATGAGACAAAACATTTACCGCGTCTTTGGCATTTGCTTTTTGTGCCTGTTCAAGATTCGCTTGCAGCAGAAGAATGAAGGCATCATCTATTTTTCCTTTTCGCGCTAAAGTACCGATTTGCTTTTTCATCTCCGTAATATCACCCACAGAAAGAACAGCCTTAACGCTTTCCCGAGCGTTTGCAATACGTTCGCTCATGATAAGGGTGATGACTTCGCGCAAATCCGTGAGCGCTTTAGCATCAGCGCCTTGAGACGAAATGCGTTCATTCAATCTTTCCAACATGCGGAGGTCGATTCGAGGATAGGCAGCTTGTACTGAAGTCTTCAATGAAGATGGGTTTGACATATCGCTTGCTTCAAGGATTTTGTTGATAAGCTCATCATATGTGGCAACTGCAATATCATCACTTGAGCTGACATCTATCGAATCGTTTGATGAGCTATCCATGGCAGCTTTCGCCTCCTCCGGTGGGAGAGAATCAAAAATCTCTTTCATTACTTCTGTGATAGCACCCTGCAATATACGAAGCGTATCACGTTCCTCCAAGTCCGCTGAGGAGTTAATCTTATTGTCTAGAAATTTGTAAAAGTCCTCATCAAGTTGGTCCAGATTGTTCTGTACAATGGCTGGTAGCTTCGAGGGATCCGAATAGCGCATCTCGGCGAGGAGGATTTCATGGTCGTTGCTGTCTACACTCTTCTGTCCATATCCTTCAGGCATTCCGATTAGTTGAGCCCGCGGGGCGGCCTGAGAACGAGCATAGGTAGTGCGCCTTGGACGGAATGATGTGAACTGCGGGGTGAACATGGAGAAGTTAACGCCGTATGACGCGAGAGGAACACCAGTAAATGCCATTCTGACTTCGTTGTTCTCCTCAGACTCTTTTGTTTGTAATCTGCTTTTAAAGGGAAGAAGTTCGAAGAAGACTCTCCCAATGATACTCTTACCCAGAAACGAGGGAGAGACGTCTCTTACAGAGTTGAAAGATCAAGCTCTGAGCTCCGCGTCGCAGACACATGGCTCCTCTTGAGCTGCGAATGGGGAATGGAAGTCGAGATTGCATGCGGGTGGCTCCTGCGGTTCTCCATGCCACATGTACCAGATGGATTGGCCAGGCCATCTTGACCAATGAGATGCAATTTGCAGATCTGGTTTTTTGAACGGGGTAGCTGAAGTCTTGCTCAGTACACAAAATGTACGAATATGATTGGTTAGATGGACGTGAACAGTTGGTTCTGGTTTCGCCAAGTTTTTTTTTTCCTTATGAATGGCGCAATAGACATGAGCGAAACGCTACAACATTGGCAGTTATTCAATCATCTCCTGATGCGAACCAATAAACAACCTTGTCTTGAGTGAAGTGCACACTGTAAAGAACTTCCACAAGTGTACGTTTCTGATTTGTTCACCTACAAAATGACATTTCTACATGCAATCTAATTGGCTCCTCTTATGTTTATCTCAGTAGACTTAGGAACTCCCCCAGTTCAAAAGGGTTACAGAATTTTCCAAAGTTCGAAATAAATCGCATCCTTACAGTAATGCCCGACAACGCAATCGACGTCGACCCCGCGATCGACGTCGACCCCGCCTCCTCTCACCAACGCGCGAACACATCAATGCTCGGCAATGTATACGACGGCATCCGAAATGACAACCGCAGAGAAAGCCATGTTGGGACTGAAAGTCTCCGAGAAGCCTGCGGAAAGGACCGACCTTCAGGAGCAGCGAAAGGCGGCGAAGGAAGCAAAGAGAGCAGCCAAAGCTGCCAAGGCGGCAGAGAAGCGAAAGAAGATGGAAAAGGCTCCCGCAGGTGTGAAAGGATCTAATCGTGATGGTATGGAGATTTCCAAATCGGAAGACTTCGGTGCATGGTTCTCGCAACTTGTTACAAAAACCGAAATGATCGAGTTTTATGATATCTCGGGGTGTTATATTCTTCGTCCATGGAGTTTTGCAATGTGGGATACCATCCATCAATATTTTGATACTGAGATAAAAAAACTTGGTGTGCAGAACGCGTACTTCCCGCTGTTTGTGTCCGAGAAACGATTGACCACAGAAGAGGATCACATCGAGGGTTTTGCTGCTGAAGTAGCTTGGGTGACGCGTAGCGGACAGAGTGAATTAGAAGAACCGATTGCTGTTCGCCCCACTTCAGAAACAATCATGTACCCGGCTTACGCAAAATGGATCAGAAGTCATCGCGATCTTCCTTTGAAACTCAACCAATGGTCAAACGTTGTGCGTTGGGAGTTCAAGTATCCTACTCCGTTCATCCGTTCAAGAGAATTCTTGTGGCAAGAGGGCCACACTGCGTTTGCAACGAAAGAGGAAGCTGATACTGAAGTGTTACAAATCCTTGACCTCTACCGTTCCGTGTACGAAGATCTGCTAGCCGTTCCGGTTATCAAGGGAAGGAAATCAGAAAAGGAGAAGTTTGCAGGAGGTTTGTATACTACCACAATAGAAGGTTTCATCCCGTCGAATGGCCGTGCCATCCAGGCTGCAACTAGCCATTGTCTAGGACAAAATTTCTCGAAGATGTTCAAGATCGAATTCGAGGCAGGGGACAACAAGAAGCAATATGTATGGCAGAACTCATGGGGTCTAACTACTCGATCGATTGGCGTTATGGCCATGGTGCATGGAGATGACAAGGGCCTCGTCCTCCCGCCGCGTGTAGCTCCGATACAGGTTGTTGTTGTGCCTATTGTTCGCAAGGGAATGGAACAAATGGTACAGGAAGCCGCGAGTGCACTTGCAGATGAGCTCAAGGCAGCTGGTATTCGGGTCAAGTCCGATCTTAGAGACGATAAAAATCCGGGATGGAAGTTCAACTACTGGGAATTGAAGGGAGTGCCGCTGCGCCTTGAACTCGGCCCGCGTGACATTGAAGCAGGGAAGGTGGTTGGGAGCAGACGTGATGATGGTAAGAAGGTGACATTTGAAAGAGAAGGGATCTGCGAGAGTGTTAAGAATGCGTTAGAAGATATTCAGGCTTCTATATTCAACAGAGCGCGCGCCCTTCGAGACGATAAGATTTCTAGGGTTATGAAATGGGGAGACTTTGTTCCTACACTTGACGAACGAACTATGGTACTTGCCCCATGGTGTGAACAAACTGCATGTGAAGAAGACGTGAAGGAGAGAAGTAGTCAAGAAAGTCAACAGAGGTTAGATAAAGAGGGGGAAGTTGATAAGCGGGCCCTCTCTGGTGCCGCAAAAACATTGTGCATTCCATTCGAGGAGGAGATAACGAGGCTGGGCATCGAAAAGCTCTCAGAAGACTGTCAATGTTTTGCATGCGAACAAAACGCAGTTTCATATACAATGTGGGGCCGCAGCTACTAAGGATGATCTAACAATGCTGTACTAATTGGTCAGGGAATCGAAGAAGGCTCAGCCGCCTGAGTACGGGAGACCAGAGCGCGAGTTAAGAGTTGTGTTTTTGCAGGACACCCTTTGCTGTTCTCTGTCACTCGCCTTTTAAACTTAATGTATCCTTTCCAATCCATTCAACTTCTGCGCTAGTAGTGCACAGAATGATCGTTTCGTTGCATAGCAGTAGCTGCACGATGTCCCCTACTAGCACGGGTAACATTACGCCATACCATGATGCCGCTTGTCAGAAAAACAATTATGTCCTCCTGATGAGGAATGCTTTCGTCCAACCAAGAGGAGTTAAATAAACCTTAAATGCATAGCTCGCATACGAATTGATGTTCAGCTAAGCATCCAAACCGGCCAACTTGACCTGGGACGAGAGTTTCTTTCCTTCATTCATTTCTTCGAACAGAGGTCAAGAGCTCAGGTCGCCGAGTCCGTGCGTATTTATCCTTAGAAGCGCAGTCCTCGGCTTTTTTTCTATTTTCTACCTATCCATCCTCGATTGCCGTCATTATAGGTTGGCATGACTCAAATGCGTCTTGCCGGTTCCGGTTTCACCATAAATGGCTAAGCATCACTTATTCTGGAATCAATCAAAAGGACGGGTTTACGCGAAGACTTCTGAGGAGCATACTTCCGCGAACCCGCCATCGTGCCCCACAATCGTAAATGGTAGTTGCCATTGTCAAAAAGTGAGGTTCACAGTTCGAATACCCCCATCTCCGTTGAAGGCTATTGATTGCAATTGTAGCGTATGTGCAATGAAGGGATATCTTCACTTGATTATCCCTAGAGATCGAATATCAATATCTGATGAGTCGCTTAGCAACATAGCAACGTACTCCTTCAATACAGGAGTGGCAAAGCACACGTTTTGTAAGTTCTGTGGTGTGCAGGCATTCTACACTCCACGGAGCAACCCAGACTGCGTTGATATTAACGTCCGATGTCTACATCTGGGGGACGTAGATGTTCCGATCGAAGAGCTCGATGGGCAGAATTTTACTGGGACTTTGAAAGTGGAGTAATTGAAGAGGTAACGGCCCGAACATGCTCCTCTCGTGTTCTGTTCTTTTCTCATCATTTGGAAGCACGGCAAGAGATAAGGATGTCGTAACCTAATCAACCCCAAAAGATATGCTTGCTTCGAAAGAAGCCAGAATATATTGACCAGTGGTTTACGATCGCGGAGAGCGTCTTTGTCTTCTTCACCTTTTGTATTTCTCTGAGGGTTGGGGAGTATTACGAGTCTGGGCTGCATTCAGAGGGAAAAGAGTATCAGAGACATCAAGTTGTTAGAATCATTTAGTAATAAGAACTACGATGAACGAGATGAAAGCTGCAGGTCATCTATCATTCACGGGGTAGGGAATACTGCAAGAATGGCATTGGGGTATCTAGGCATTGGTTTGCCTGTTTGCATTCTTCCTCTGCAAAATAGCATTGTATTCGGTATTCGTAACGAAAGGGCTGAACCGAGCTTCCTCCGCACTTAAAGCACATGTGTCAGGAATCTGGTCAAGCGTAAGCCTACAATGAAGAGGTGCAGGGAAGGTAGGTAAAACAGGCGGACCCTGCAAATTGACTCGAACGTTCTTCACGAAATTATTCATTGACGTAGGAGGCATCTTTGTCACTCCATCGGCTTTGGCTTCTGCAGGAGCATATGCACAACGCAAGGACGTGTTCATGGCATTTGTTTGTTCTCTGAGTGAAGCTTCCACTTGATTGGCCATGTTGGTAAAGCGTTGCGTCTCTTGATTGACTTGTTGCGTGTATGAACGTGGATCTTGTGGAGGGCGTTGCGCATGTGAAGAAGAATCTCTTGGAGTGGTCACTTTGTTCCTTTTGGACTTGTCGTGTAACGTATTCATTTCTGCATAACACTTGTGCAATGCAAGGAGTCGCTTATAGAGCGTTTGATGCATGGCCTTAGCCTCATAGATAAGATGGTCGTAGTAATTGGCGGCGAACTGTGAAACATTCTTGAATGGGCGCATGGCAGCATCCCGCAGACGATCACGAGCTGCGGATCTGGGCGAAACAAGGCCAAATTGATCTCTATGAGTAACGAGAAACAACCGTAAACGAGTATTTTCACTGAGCATGAAAGTAAAACATTGGAGCAACATCAACACATATTGACTACGAGCATCCTGAACAGCCTGAGCCGAAGTGGTACCTTCCGGCCTGGCAAATGGAGATGTCATAGGTTCAACTGGAGTAGCTGTACGCGTCGAACTAAGACGCACCGCCGTCGGGGATGCAGACGGGAAGAGAGTAAAATTTAGTGGCGGTGGCCTGTTGCGGGGGGTCTGAGTGGATTGATTCTGACGATGTTCTTGCGGTTGGGTTTGTTGCTGTTGCGGTTGAAAAATTGGGATGATACGAGGATTACGGGACGGTATGATGTTCTGCGGCTCGAGAAGAAGTAAACCAGCAGCGGAGCAAAGATCGGCGGCGATTTTTCGTGACTCATCGACCTTGAGCTGCTTCACTTGTAGCATGTCGTTGCAACGTTGAACAAGCATGTTGATAGTTTGTCGAGAGGTGGGAAGCGATATGAAATGAATGGAGGAAGGATGAGCGTTCGTCATTCTGACGAATGATGATGGGCTCGTGAAGAAAGCAGAGGGGGCGCCTGAAAGTCTTTGCGAGTTATAAGGACGGAGGAAGGAAAGAGAACTGACAGAGATATGGGAGAGATAGAGGCTGACATTGCACGGCGAGGAGTGGGAAGCAGACGTACGCTGAAGGTGGATTGATTACTCGCGGGTTGAGTTGAGATACAGGGTACAGGATCAGGGCGATGCTGACGTGTTCTGCTCAATTGGGTTGGTTGGTTGGTTGTCGGCCGCACAATGTGCGGCGCAGATGTTGCATGCCCGACGCGTGGACGCGTGTGTTTGTGGACATCTAAGCTTGCTTGTTGCGAATTCTGCAGGTGCACGTGTGCCTTCGCACATACGAAGGTACTATATGGTAGGAACAACAACAAACAAGCGTTCTTTCAAAGGCACTCTTCCGCTGCGGATTAACCGTCTTCTGGCCAGTCTGCGGCCAGTCTGCGGCCAGTCTGCGGCGGCTATCACAGTTTCAACTACGCCGTTAAAGCATAAATGCACAGCCACGGCAGCGCCAAAAGACTGTTGTCTTTGTCACCAACTCTGCTCACAAGACCGCCGGCCGCCTAGGAATTGTACATGCAGGCTCGAAATTCGAAGCACCCCTTGGCGTCGTTCCACTCTAGGATCTTTTTTATAACCCCCACAATGTTGTTACCGACAAATCACTGCCCTCATTCATGAATCCATTTCGCCAGGCGTTTTGAGCACACCCATATCGTGAGAACCGTCGATCTACCGCGGAAGACCTTTCGGGACTCGCGCGGCGAGGTCGTTTTACTTGTTTCGCACTCTGCACTCGGGCTGTGACATACAGCTCACACTGAGTGCAGTGCGAAACAAGTAAAACGACAAAAAGCTCGCATGTCCATGCAATTCCAGGGTTTACTGTGGACGGTGACAAGCAGGCGATAAGTTTATACGCTTGGAGAAGCAAATTAATGCCTGTCGACGACACGATATGCAAGACACTGACATGAGGAGCCGAGCGCCCAGTGCTTGGCCTGTGCAGGCCGTACGTTCCCTGACCTCCGGTTACTACGACGTCGACAATTCTTCTTGATCAGTTCTCAGCGAAACACTCACCATGCGAAATCCCCTACAAAACTATCATAGCTAATGTTTACATCGTGCGCTTTGTGAAAGGTTGACTTGCACCCACAACCTCCACCCTCATTCGAAAACAACCTCAGGCAACCTGCACATGCGCAAAAAAGGCAACAAGCAAAAGCTCTTCGTAACATGTAACACTACGTGCCTTAGTTCAACATAAGCACACACATCATTATCACAGGATTAATATGCTTCCTCATCGGTATCTAGAAGTAGTAAACGTAAGCATATCGTAGTCGGAGCTGAACGACGAAGTAGTGGTGGTGGAGCTGATAGAGGATCTGCTGCTTGCATCGCTATCGTAATCATCCTCATCGTCAAAGTCGCCATGTGCAGCCCTCTCTCTGTGAATATTTGCTTGACGACGATTAGTGAATCTGAGCCCACAGTCCCTACACTTCTCGCCTTGGGGACACTTCTTGACGTGGGACATAAATCTGACTTTGCAATCGAACAATCTGCCACAGAAGTCGCATCCGTACTTCATGCCATGCTCCCGCATCAAATGGCGTCGCAACTCTCTGTCAGAGTATATACCAAGTCCTTCCTCACAGTCAGGAGATGGACAATCTCGCCGATGCCACATCTCCAAATGATCTTGGTATTCCGCCAAATTGTCGAAGCGTTTGTCCTTACAATTGTCATAGTTGCATATTGGTTCACAGCCATGAGAGTTGAATTGACGCGCATGCGTTCGTTTGCAAAGAGGGCATACCACATGCATTTGGGTGCCGAGTTGAGCCAGGGAATAGGCTTCGCGCATCTTCTCATCGGACTTTCGCTTCATGTGCTCAACGTGAAGCTCTACACCATGGTCCATCAGGGACATCTTGCTCATGAAGATTTGATTCCAAAGTGTGTGACCAGGTACGTGAGGCGCACCAGATCGACGACGGAAGCCTCTAGCCATCCATCTGTGCAACCAATGGTTGTAATAGTGGACAATAGGTGAAAACGGCAAGTAGATGGTGACATCTCTGGCACGCACGCCTTGGGCGAACTGCAAGGCGTACAACAAAGCAAGTAAGAAGTGTTTCTCTCCCTTGCCCGAAGTGGAAAGCGGCTCGGCTATACGGGTTTTGGGATTATCGCAGACGATACCGTAGCCACAGTTGCCTTCATTGCGTTTTGAGCACACCGCATCCGCATAGATTTCTATTCCTTCCACGTTTGAAGGTTGCACCTCTGAAAGATTGATGTTTGCCGGGTCTGTGTGGTTGTGTTGGTGGTAGTGGGCGTGGTCATGTCTACGGCGGTGGCGATGTTGGCGGTGTACATGTCCACGACGGTGGCGGTGGTGGCGGTGGCGGTGGGAACGGTGACGGTGATGTTGGTGGTCGTGCTCGTGCGGATGCTGGGTTCCTTCGCCGGAACCCTTTCCAGTGGTCGCCATCGCGAAGCGAGGGATTTATGCCCTACTGAGCGGCGAGCGAAGTGCCAAACGAGCGCGACGGCGTATGAGGCGACGCGGCGCGACCTAGAAGGGCGGGGGAGGAAAGCAGCGGTGGGCAGCTCTAGATGTTGGCTGGGGCAAAAGGGGACGGCAACATTCCGCTGACGAGACAATATCGCATCGGGAGAGCTTTAAAGCTGTGCTGGCACGCGTGACTCTGCGTGCGTTGCTCTGGAGTTGCAACGCCGCAGTGCGCTCAACGCGCGCAGTTGGCACGTGTCGTGAGCGCTCGCGCCATCGCGTTGCGGCTACCCTCCGCGGATACCCAGCGCGGATCGTGACTTGTATACCCAGCAGGTGGCGCACAGCCGCGCTGCCGTGGCGCATCGCGGCTATGATTGGCAGCTGCGGATCGAAGTACGATGCACGTGTACCTTCGGTATTCCTTGCGCTTCACAGTAGCCGCCCCACACGATTGGCGCAGCTGTTGTGCCACCCGTGGTGGCCCACCACCACCCTCTGGCGCAATTGCGACACGTCGTCTTCCGCTTCGGGCCTCACCGTTCCCTTTCCTCCATTCGTGCAGATCTACTGCGAAACAGCGTGCCGATTTCTTATGGGAACGAGCGTGCAAGCTTTGCAACGTCTAATTACCGATTTCCCCACCTTCGTCCCGCAGGACCGCAGCCTCAGCAGCTTCGCAGGCTTTCTCAGCGTTCGTCAACGCCACTTTCGAGTCACCATAACCTCCGATTGCTCTCACTTTAGCGCGGACACACAGCTCACAACTTTGCTAGCCCCTCACAAACAACTGCTCACCAAGAGACTTAAAGCCTCCGTAGACGCCCATGAATTCCTCGTCGAATTGCGTGATCTCGTCGAAAGGGCGCTTGCCGCACCGTCCGAAAACCCCCTGAACCGCGATGTTGCATTGCCTCCTGCCTTCTACTATGAGCGCCTTCTGGCGGAAATAGACTCCTTGGGCTGGCATAGAGTTGAATCAATCGACAAAACTATGCGATCACTACAACTCAATATTTCCGATGCGGCAAACAGAAAGCATATTATTACCGTCACACTACCAGTTCACTTTCCGTCACAGCCTCCAGTCTGCGCGGCTAGCTTGCCGCTACAGTTCGAGCCAAGCCTCTCCGACCACTACGTTCTTAATGATATACTGCATCAATATGAGCAGCTAATCGACAAATTCCAACCCTTCTTCCACGTCATGGACGATTTTGATCGCAATTCTTGTGTGCTCGAGCCTGAACGACCCTCCCATCAAGATTGCTACAGAAGAATATGCATCACAAAACATTGTTCCATGCGTGTCGAAATTGATCCTCGTGCGCCCATCACTGGCTTCCCGGAATGTAGATTTCTTGGCTCTGAGAACGCCGTCGCTCCATACAAACAGCGATTGAATCAAAATATACACCAGTGGGACATGAGTGGAAACACCCTTCCACGGGAGAACCTTGAGAGCGTTTTGCAGATGAACTTTCCGTCTCGCGAATCGCTTTTACAAGATTCGGAGGATGTGCTCTTGGATGAATGTGGCATTTGTTACTCGTATAGATTGGATGATCATGTTCCTGATATAGCCTGTGATCTGAAAGAATGTTCGAAACCTTATCACCGTCAATGTCTTGTCGATTGGTTGCGCGCTTTGCCGGACACACGAGAGAGTTTTGGTACCGTTAGTGGCAATTGCGTCTACTGCGAACACCCTATTGTCGTATCCATAAAATCTGTCTAATCCTGTTCGGAAAACTACTCTTGTTCTATGGTGCATGCTTGAATGTGTCTAATCCGTACATAAGAATTGAAGCATACGAAACTGCACAAGATAGAAAACTCATGTGAAGCTGTTGTGCAAAACCTCATGAAACATCGTGCAAGGTAGCTTCAGCCTTCCCCTTTCATTGCGCTGTAGAAACCCGGCCCGCCCGTTCTAAAGATTCATCTTCCAACATCCAAGCAGGTCGGTATCCCCTTTCCCAATCATTATCCTTCAGAGCTGGATTAGGTTTTGTTGTTGCTACAGAACCAAGACTTGTGTAACCTCTGTCATACAAGCAACAATAAGGCAGACGAAATTGCCTCAAGAACTCCCACACCTCATGATAACGCCATGTGAGGATTGGATTTACCCTCATGAAAGGCGGCCATCCCTTGCTGCTTGGCTCAAAGTGTTCCATGGTCGCACCATGCGGATCAGAACGCCTCGTGCCGAGAATGAATGCGCACATATTACTTCGATCTTTGGTGAATTCATGAATACCCTCCTTGATTCCGAGTTGCACCTCAACTGCCGAAAGCTTGTATGCAGAAACCTGTTCCCGTATGAATGAATTCACTTCCCAGAACTCTTCGTCTTGTGCAGAGCACATGTATAAGCAATGCAGCGCGGCAGACGTTCCGTTCTCGTGGCACCAATTTGCCAGAGCGACTCTCGCGAGATGCATAACGACAGTGGCGTCTTTGCCGCCATTAAACGCCACCGCCACGTTCTGTGGGCCGTATAGACGAAACGCAGAATCAATTGTATCGAGCGCCTTTCGGATGTATGTACATGTGGTGGCCTTTTCCTTTAGACTTAAATAAAGCGAAAGACAATCCTTGTCTACAAAACCGGGAAGGCTTTCCCCATGTCCGCTCATTGTCTCATTTCCTTCGTTCTTTGTGTAGCTTTCGTCCTCATCCTTGCCGCAAGCATCGCCCATTTCAAGATTCTTCGGGCTCTACCTGAACTCTTCCCAATGAAGAAGAAAGTGCTTTGAAAAGTTTGCGATAGTACAACACGACGGAAACTTTAAGAACCGTGAATATAACAAATAAGCGACCTTAGACAGAGAACCCTTCGTAGAATTTGAAGAAAACACTCCTCAACCTTAACTTGCTCGAGTTCACAGGGTTGACCGCCAAGAATGAAGGGCGATTCTCTTCTGCGGTTCAGCTCCCTTCGAAGCAGGCTCGATGTTCAACTGCGATGCGTCCCGTCCTTTGCGCTGTTAGTTAGAGATTTGTTCTACTCACGACGAGCAAACACTGCCGTTGAATACGTCATCATGAGCACAATAGAAATGCCACCGTGGCAAGAATAGGAAACAACACCCAAGTTCATCATCAACCATGACCATGATTGCGTTGGCAGTTGTCGATGTGGCGTGTCCATATGTCAAACTAGCATTGGAATAAATTAGATCAAGATTTGGCATGCATTCCGAGTAGGTTTATACTTCAAACTTTGAAGCCTCGCTCCATCGGCAGAATCTGCCGGGCAGATACAGTCTTGTTGAAGGGGATTAGATATATCCACGCGGTTCGAAGGCTAGCTGCTGGTTCACATCCATATCTATTTGAACATCTTCTCATCAAGTCTGAGACTTTAGTCTCCGAAGTTGAGAAAATTCGAGTGCACGTAACTTATAGATGCGAATTGCGAGCTTTGTTCCTCTGCTCATTCCTCGCGTGAAGCCTTTGCCTTTCAGACGTTTTGCCATGACTGCCACGGAACGCAAGACAATCGCTACCCATGACGGAACATTTCACTGCGACGAAGTCCTAGCCTGTCATATGCTTCAAAATCACACCGCGCAGTTCAGAAAGGCTGACATCTTGCGCACTCGAGATCCATCGCGTCTGGGTGAAGCACAGATTGTTGTCGACGTAGGTTCTGTCTACGATCCCAAAGCACAAAGATTCGATCACCATCAGAGAGGCTTTTGCACAACCTTCTCCTCAAGCGGCAAACGATCGCGTACCAAACTCTCTAGCGCAGGATTGATTTACAAACATTTTGGAACAGAAGTTATTCGCGACGTAGCACGCCTGAATGGTATCGAGCTAAAGGAGGAAGATGTGGTATCGGTATATCATAAGGTTTACGATTGTTTCATGGAAGCCATCGACGCTATTGATAACGGCATTATGATGTACGAATCCTCTCAACCCCCAAAATATGAATCTTCAACAGATCTTAGCTCGCGTGTTGCAAACCTGAACGCTGAATGGTATGAGAAAAATCCAGATCAGGATGCAAACTTTTCAAGAGCAATGAAGATGGCTGGTAAGGAAATGGATGATCGCATTTTGCATGTGTTGAAAAGCTGGTTACCGGCACGCTCTATAATATCCCGCGCTATGAAACAAAGATTTGCCCATCACAAAAGTGGTGCGATACTTGCGCTGATGGAATGGGCCCCTTGGAAGGACCACTTGTTTTCAATGGAGGAAGACCAGGCGGAGGAAGGGAATGAGAAGGTTCTGTATGTAGTGTACACGGATATGACTGGTACTTCATGGCGTGTCCAATGCGTTCCAGTTGCAAAAGGCTCCTTCCAATCAAGGAAGCCACTTCCTGAACCATGGCGTGGTTTGAGAGATGAAGAATTATCATCTGTGACTGGAATTACAGACTGTGTTTTCGCCCATGCATCAGGATTCATCGGAGGAAATAAGAATTTCGAAGGTGCGTTGGAGATGGCGAAGAAGGCTCTAGGAACTGAATAGCCGTGTCGCCACGCCACTTCGTCAAACCCCACCGTTGTCCGGTAGGTCCGCATATGGGCTACTAACGAAGGACTCCACTGCGAGTTCACTACGCAACGCTTCAAGCTTCTTTGCATATTCTCGATTGACTTCACGGCGATAATGAATTTCTTCAAACACAGGTACCTTGCGTTCCTCCTGAAAACCCAACTTCTTGGTGAAGAGGGCTATGCTTGGTTCGTTGTGCTCAAGAACCTTTGCTAGGAAGATATCTATTTTCAAGTTTTCGACGGCAAATGCCATCAACATCAGTAAAGCTGTTTTTGCCAGACCCTTTCTACGCGCTAGGGGTTCGGCAATCATCACTTCAATTTCGGCTTGCCTTTTCCCGTCTTCTGCATCCAACTGGAGGTACAAGTTCACATCCCCTACCATGTAATTCTTCCCGATGGAGCGGTCCAGAATAATGAACGTCATCTTTGTCTCATCTTCTCGCCACGAATTCATGTTTTCGAATTCTTCTTCCAGAGTCAGAGGCTCAGAGGCTGTAAGCGTTAGAAGCTCAGGGCTCGTCATCCATTTGTGATATCGCTTCACGTGGATCTCCTTGTACGGAACAAGAACCGCCGTTGAACCAGTGATGGACAGCACCGTGTCGGAGTTTAATCTCATGTTGAAATACGCCTAGACCTTTTCAGTAGGTGTTGTCAGTGTGGATTCCACACTATGGAAGCAATATTTACCCTTCGTAATTCCAAACTTTGGATTGAGCTCTTCGTTGCAGTCCTCTGAAAATTCAGCCCTGGACTTCGCAGGATGTGAGGTTTCATGTTGGTCCGGTAATCGCATGGCTACAACTCGAAATGCTTAACGTGAATGACAGCGTTTTGGCAGTTCGGAGTTTTTTTTTTGAAGGAAAACTGATAATGGCTCGAAGCGTAACGACGGTAAATACTCTGCAAATTGCGTCCTCCGAACATCGGGGCCCGAAGTATCGTTTTTGAGCACGTTATATGCAACCAGAGTACTCCTGTGTCCTGAAGCCATCCAGTATACGGCTATGATGTCGCAACGTGTTCCGAGGGGGAATACGTTCTTCAGTGTCTCCGCTGTGACACAAGCACATCCTTGGTGTCCAGCATGAAGCTGCCATTAAGTTCATTTTGCTGGGTATCTCTTTGGCAAACGTGAAGTTGTGGGAATATCAGAGTTAACTGCTTCTCCGAGGTTGGTGGACCGTTACGTCGGAGCATTCGCTTAGACATTCAGTATACTTGCAAGGAGATTGAAACAGGTTTTAGTCTATATCCAATGAGTTGGGTTACTGTTTAGAGGCAATATGTTATTCATCTTACATACGGGCAACAATTGTATTCACACGTTCAAAAGCTTTGGCTTAACAAGTACTTGTCTGGAAAGTATATCTACTCCACTTCAAGCAACGCCAGTGCTCGGGAGACAAGCACTTTCCTGTTTTTGGGGATGCTTTGCAGAAGATGGTGTCTGAAAAACACCGCAAGGGACAATCGGAAAGCTTTTGCCCCGCTCCAGCTCTCTGAAGACAGCTTGGAGAACGGGACGAGAACATCTGACTCCTCTCCATGCTTTGTAAATAGAGTGTCGAGTGCCCCTCGCACAAACAATTTTTCATGCTCTCCACATTCTTGAAGGTCTGGAAATCGTCTAAGAATACAAAGCGAGAGGGCTTTCGAGGCCCATAGATGTGCCAGCATCTGATAAAAGTTCCTGGATTTTCGTTTCGGCATTGGAGCTCCTTTTTCCGAACCTGGAAGCATCCTGAAGATATCGCAAAAGGCAAACTCAAAAGTAAAACGACACCTTCGTGACCTTTGGCACATCTTTTCCGCCAGATAGGCGTAAAACGGATTGAATATCTTTTCCGCTCCACAACAATGAAGAATGACCAAGGCAGTGTCTCGGTCGTGACTCTTCTTCGTCTGGAATGCTCCCATCCTTTCAAGTTTATCGTACGACTCAGATACACTCAGACTGCTCATAATTGCTGAAAACAAAGCCTGCCGATATTCTGTGTTCAGACGAAGAGAGTGAGCCAATGTGGCAAGATCCCGGCTCTCGTCTTCGTGTCCTATGCTTCGATGAAGATCCTCCACCTCGCCGTCGGCCGCTGATAAGATTCCGTTCCTTTCGGCAACTGAAAGCTCATGCGACTGATTCCACCATCTTAAAGATGTGAATTCGTCATCAAGAAGTTCTGCGATGGACGCAGAGAATGGCGTGTCTGGAGCAGTTGCCCATGCAAACCTTGCATCTTGTTCTTTGCTTACGGACTTCTTCACCTTTTCGTTTTTGATATCCGCGATTAAGTCCAGCATGATTTGAAATTTAGATGACGATACACCTGCTTCATTTTCAGATGCTCTGCTTTGAATGAACTCGATCATATCTTTAAGACTTGAGGGATCATCCTTTCGTAGAAGCGGTCCAATTCTTCTGAGAAGCAACAGAATAAGCTCTACGCGTGTTTGTGTCAAGGGATCGCCAATGACCCGGACTAAATCATACACCACTCGTGACGAAACTGCTTTACGTTCGTGGAGAGAGCATACAACGGCTACGTATCCAAAGACCTCGGTACCAGAACCATCTTGGTCCACAAGAAGCCGTGAAGCCGTCTCGTCACGACTTTCTTCTAGTGCAGCGATTATTCTACGAATCGCGGAAACAAGAAATGTAGCGAGTATAACCCCGTCAACTTGTTTCCCCAAATGCGAAGCTATTGCCGCATGGGAGTGCAAGTAAGGGTTGACATAGCCAACTCCGGAACCATCTCTAACGGAATCTAATGCGGCATTGGCATATAAGTTGGCTAATTCCTGTCGAGAGAGGTTGTGTTCCTTGTTCTTGAATATCTGAGCAATATCATGTGCGACACCACTCGCATTTGCATCAGCAACTCGGTTCAGAAGACCTCTCACTCTTCTTTTCACTCCTTCTGTAGTTGCTCCGGTTCTCTTTCGTGCGCTCGGAGGCACGTACTTTCGGAGCTTCGTGGCTTGCTTCCCTTCTCTGGAATCTCGACCGACATGAGAAGCACCGTTCTTCATCGTTCTATCGCCGCCATGTTCAGAATTGGCTCCATGTTGACTGCCGTGCTGGCTGTCATGATCCGATTCAGCTCGAAGACGCATTTCCCTCCCATTCCGCGGTTCTGTGTTCTGATTCGTCGCACTGGAGCTATAGCTAGATTGATTCTCCTCGCTACCGCTCTCACTTTCCGAGATTGTTACTGCAGCGTCGTTATAGGCAACGTTTGAAACAACAGCAGCTCCAGTTTTTGTGCTAGCTGTTTGTGCCGTCTTTCGAGAGAGAACGTCGTCTACTTCTGAAGGCGCCTCATCGCTCTCGTCATTGTCCAAGCCTTGAATTTTCTCATGCTGTTCTCCGTTTACTGGATACTGGTTTTGACGATCGAGGGCCCTGTCACAGACTTTGATAAGATCTACCAAATCATCCTCACCTTCATCAAAAACATCGCCGTACACAAAGTCATCACCACGGGCGTTCTTTCGTTTTCGAAGGCGTTCGATTCCCAGTAGTTTTTCTAATCGATGAATTTCGCGAGCATCAGAGTCATCTACTGCGATGCCCTTCACTTCCCGTACGTCATCCACATAAGTTAACGGATTACGGTGATTCTGCTTCTTCCGACTGCGACTGGAATCAAGTTCCTGAACTGGGGAAAGCGTTTCTTCTTCTGCCGATATGTCGTTTTGGCGATCCTTTGTCCTCTCCAGGGCAGCTATGTCCTCTGAATTGTCTTCGCTCAGAGCACTATGAGAGTTAGTTGACTCGGGGCGACGCTTCTTGACTGGAGAGGAGTTGTTCACGTTGGGAAGGGACCGCTTTCGCTCTGAAGCGGACCGCGCTGACTGCTCGGCGCTTCTAAGTTGTTGCCGGCGAGTAGTTGCCCTTAATCTGTCTTTCCACTTCGCTCGGGCCCGTGTAGAAGCTTCCTTTCTCAGCTGGCGCCTTCTTTTCCTTTCCTCTCTCCGAGACACGTGCTTCTCATTAGTGACCTTTGAGGACCGGTTGCTCCCAGGACCGCTTGAGATTTCGTCAAGCAGTTCTGACGGTAGCGAAGTTTGTGGATCGTGTGTGTCGCGAGTGCGCTTTTTCGGTTTGCGGGCGGTCATAATGATGGGGAACTTGTTACCGCTGCTCTTTGCCGCTCCTGTCTGACGATTTCGTCGCCGATGTGTCGAATTGTGACCGACAGAGAGTTAATGAGAGACAAAAAGGGAGTGATAGCAGTTGTGGCAGCGATGAAGCGATTCGTTGGAAAAGGGTGGCGGTGATAAGAAGTGTAACGCGACTGACTGGGAACCACCGGTTTGAATCGATATTGACAAGCGTCATGAGCTGACACATTGCCAATAATACTCGGCCTTGTTTGGAGAAAGTTCACGTTGATAACCAATAGGAACGATGACGCGAAACGTAGTTGTGCTTAATAGCGCTGTCGGGCTTGTGCTGATCCACCTGTGATGCAGTACCGTCGTAACTTACGACTCGTAAGATACCCTGTCAAGTTTCCCCTTGCTTTCTGCAGGGCGTGTACGACGGTTCAAGTAAACACAAGACTTGTTATTACCGAGGTAGGCCCTTTTTTGAAAATAAGGAAAAATTTTCCATAATTTAATTGTCGGGTTTTGAAATAAGGTTTGCGGCAAGGCTCTGTTACCCTTAAAATTTGAGCTTATTCCAAAACAGCGAAGGAAATAACAGTTACGAGCTACAGGTACGTCCTACTCAAATTTGAATGTTTTGGCGGGAGAAACACCGATAAAAGTAATAAAAAAATTACAATTTGAGTATTAGCATTGTTATTTCCTTAGCTGTTTTGGAATAAATGGCTCAAATTTTAAGTTCCGATTTCAAATTGGAACCAATTTTGGTTTGCATCACAGAAATCCTCTCGACAAGAGCTTCGAATGGTGTGTGATTCATTCGAAATGGGCCGGCCGATAACTCCGCGATTTTGTTATGAAGTGGATTTTTTGCAATTTGCAGTCCTTTTTGTGCCCCTTTTTTCCATGATTTTATGATTCTCTGCAACCCCATAAAATCGGTGTTAAAAAGTTCACTCAAATTATCTCGGTCGATATTCTCTGCTGTCTATTCCACCAGCAATGATCTTCTCGGCGGCGAATTCTCCATCAGCCGCAAGCACCAGCAGTACTCACCCATTGCGCACACGCTCTTGCTTTTGTTCTGAGCAGGAGAGAGATGCCTCGCCGGCAGCGCAAGAAGGCTTCATTGGAACCTAACTGTAGTACTGAAAACTCTGAAGGCGTCGCTTTAAGCAAGGATGTCCTTGCGATAAACAAGGAGTTTGCGGAGAAGTACGATGCATCTAAACGCCGTCAGCTTCTAAGCAATGCGTCTGCAGTCTTGCAACAACAGTCTTCAGATGACTCATCATCTTCATCAGAAGAGGAAGATGAGCTTGGGGAGCTTCTCACCAAAGGAATTGACAAACAATTCAGGGAAGCTTTAGAAGCCATTCGGAAAAAGGATCCTCGTATCTACAACAAGAATGAAAAGTTCTTTGACTCTCAGAACGAGGACGAAGAGGATGGTGATAATTCCGAGCGCTCTTATAACAGCGACGACGAACCTGTCGCTGGGTGGGATTCTATTGCAGAGGCTGCAAAGAGCGGCGCCCGAAAACTCACTCTAAAGGATTACGTTCGAGAAAACTTGCTGAAAGACGGTCGACTCTCAGATAGTGATACCGATGGGGAAAGCGATGTTGCTGATGACAGACGATTGAATAGTACTGCAGCTCATGAAGGTGGTTCCGAGGAAAGACCAGAACGAACGAGGCAGACTGAGCAAAGTAATCAAGTCGATTCTAATTTGCTTGAGAGCGAATCAGGAGAAGAGGAAGATTTTTTCACCAAGAAGGAGAAGACCGCGGCTGAAAAAGAGGAAGAAGAAAAAGAGTTCGATAAGTTTTTGGAAAAGCAAAGCATGAAACGGGCTCAACAAACTGGGGATGAACTACTTTTGCATTCCTATCTTGAGAAGGAAAACCCAGATGAGAAGGAAAGGTTTCTTCGCGACTTTGTTTTAAATAACGGCTGGTTGGACAAGAACGCTGCAGATGCCCCCGGAGCAAATGATTACAAAATTGAGATTGATCTCCCTAATCAGGAGGAAGATGAGATCGACGAGGAAGAACGCTTTGACGAAAAGAACGACGAATTTGAAGCCAAATATAACTTTCGCTTTGAAGATCCCGAAGGTTCAAATGTTGTGTCCTACGCACGAAAGATTCCGGACTCAATTCGTCGCCCAGATGAACGACGAAAGAAGGCTAGAGAAGCTCGGCGATTGCGGAAACAGCAAGAAAAGGCGGCTAAGATTGAAGATATTAAACGCCTTAAGAATCTTAAGAAAAAAGAGATTCAAGCTCGTTTATTAGCGATTCAGGAAGCTGCTGGGGATGAACTGGACATCACTGGGTTTAACCTAGACGGCGACTTCGATCCTGAAGAATTTAACAGGCAAATGGAGAGCAAGTTTGGAGATGAATATTATTCTCGGGAAGACAAGCACATGAAGAAACATGAGGAGCTGAAAGACAGTGGGCTTCGAGAAAGGTCTATGATTACAGAGCGCAATAGCGTGCCCGAGGATGTTCAGGGCGATGTGAGCCGTATGATTGATGAATACTATAACCTGAACTATGAAGATATTGTTGGCGGCGTTCCTGTGCGCTTTAAGTACAAGAAGGTGACGCCAGAGTCTTTCAATATGACATCTGAGGATATCCTGACAAATGATGACAAGGAGTTGAATTCTATCGTCTCGCTTAAATACCTTGCTCCGTATAGGTCAGAGCGAGAGGTCAAAAAGAAGGCCTGGAGAGCTGCTTCTGTTCTGAGAAAGAAGCGTGCATCTCATCAAAGGCAGGACTTCGCAGAGCCGGAAAAGGGGACTGTTACAGAGGATATTGAAGACACGACGCGAGCTGAGTTCTTGCGGAAGAAAAAGGGAAAGAGGGTAGTAACTGGGGATGAAGTAGACGTGATGCAACCGGCAGAGGGCGATGGATGGGATAACGTCATTGTCGACGCCCCTGAAGTGATAGATAAGGCCGGAGGCGAATTGGACGATGGCAATGTCGCAAATACGAAGTCAAAACGGAAGCGAAAGAAGAGAAGGCGAAAGGGCCCTGTGGCTGTCGTGTGAATGTATGTATGAAAACTGAGTTGCCGAACCCATTTGCGCTTCTAAAAGTTGTCCGTTATACCACTCTCGTAGATCCTTATTCAAGCCTATGCTGCCAGTATGCTTTGGCAGATTCATCGTATGTCTCGGCAACAACTTGTGGGTCCCTTTTCTACACAGAAAGATACATTCGCTTAGCTTCCTTTTGTGAACGTTTGCCCCGAATTCAAAGATGCACATGATGCGAGGCGAACGTACAATTCGGCAGATTGATCTTCGTTGATTGAGAGGCGATGTGTCCGCTTAGTCGTCACATTCAGTTGTCCACATGCTCCGTCAGCCACTTCATACCTTCTGTGACAGCTGGTTCGCAGCCACTCTGTGTGAAAACCTCGTGCCCGCTATTACAAACATGCATTTTCTTGTCTGCACACTGAATGCGCTCAACAAATTGCTTGATACCTCCCGGCGACACAACAAAGTCGTCTTTGCCAACGAAAATGATTATCTGCTTGAACTTGAGAGACTCAGCTTCATCATCAATCTCCTTGTACACTCTGAGGAACTCCATTCCAACTTTAACACGCAACTTTCCGCGATACAGAAGTCCATCCTTTGAAACCGCATCTCGAATGATAGGATCCGGGGATGGTGGCAGCTTCAGGACCGGCAGCATTGGTACCAGGAAGCCTAAAAGTGGCCTAATTGTGTACAAGAACTGTCCGTACGCTCCAAACATGTCGTCCGGTGGCCTTACAGCCGGCGAAAGCAGAACTACGCCGTCAACAATGTCTGGACGCTTTTTGCAGACGAGAATTGTAGTAGTTCCCCCCATGGACATACCCATGATGAAGGTCTTCTTGCCTTTTAGGTCCTCCCTGTTCTTAAATGATTCGACGACGTCAATTGCAGCGTCTCTTACATGATCGAATGATTCAAAGTATCCGTGAAGTCCAGAAGATCTCCCGTGTCCCGGGTGATCATGGCCAACTGCAACAAGTCCGAGGTCGAGTATCTTTTCGACTATGGAGCCCTTCAACAAAGTTCGATAGTTGTTTTCATCTGGAGCCAGCCATTCGAACAAAGTATGGCCTAAAATGCCGTGAAACAGGAACACAACACCTTTCGCCTTCTCAATTCCACATTTTGGTTCCCAGAGATAAGTTGCAATCTTGTATCCATTGCTAACCTGTACCTCTCCCTGTTGATATCCCCCTAGTCTGTCAACTGGGTCTGGGCTATCCATCTCAACGGAAGTTGCGCGTTCTTGCGAGTGTAAAGAATGGATAGCTGCAATGATACAGCGCAGAAGCACGGTAAGATACACGTAGTGCAGAGCGGCGTCGGTCTGACGCAGTGCCGATGACTCCAGCCTGAATATCGGCGAGCGAGTCGTGATCGGTAAAAGTGTCGAGCTTACAAAGGGCATGCCCAAGTGCCTTAATTCAATTAAAGCGCTTGGGTATGCCCTTTGACTTGTAACCTTATTGGATGACTGAACTGGGCAGCTGTATGTGCTGTACCCTTGTACATCTTGCATATTATGGTGACGCCCTTGTGCTTTCCTCAAATGGCGGAAGCTGCCCGTGGCGAGGTTCAAGTGTTGCAAGATCCATCTCGGAGAACCACGGATATTATCCTATTGTTGGAGCCAAAGTAATATATAACCTTTACTTGGTTGCTGGTGGCAATTTTTTTTGACTGTATGGGGCTGTGATCATAGCATCTTCGCGTACAGATGTGTACGTAAGTTAGTTACGACCTATGCACTGCTTCGCGAGTTGCCGTTGTCTTGCGTTTATCTCCAGGAGTTACGTCGATCTTTTTTGCAAGGGAACGCAAAAGAATGCCTCAAACTTCCTCTCTTGTAGCTTCCAAAGAGCTACATCCGCAGCAGAAAAACGTGCGGGAATCGTTTCACGTACGTAGTTCACAGTACCGTTTTCATGTCTTGCAAATGTCTAACAATGTGCGCTTTCGACATCCAGTACACTCGTCGTCTATATTATACTCTAGCGTGGCGTCATCGCCACAAACGTATCTTCCTCCAACGCACATTGCGCGGAAGCCGTGAACAACGCCAGAAATCAGGCACATTCCCGAGCATCAGATATGTCTCTAATGAGCCCCATGTCACCTGGAGCCAACGCGTACCACAACTGCGATGCCTGTGGTGTGAAGGTAAGTTTTTTCGCTTCTCAAGTGGTATGGAGCTGCTGAATCATTTGCAAACATGCCATGGAAGGTTCGCGTTTGAATACATTGATTCCGGAAAGAGCAGGGCCAAGAGAAGTAAGTCTGGTAAAGACACTTCGCCTATCGTGCAACTAAAACTGCAACATGGAGAACAGGCCGCCCTGATCTCATCTGATGGGGTTTCACATGCGTATAATCTCGAATACGTATATTACAATGCTTCAGGCTTCCATAACCCTGTTAGAAAGCGCGCAAGAACGAACCGGTCACCGTCGCATTGCACCATTCTTCTTCGAGAGCCGGAGAGACAACTTCGTCAGGCGTGCAACGACCAGGAAAGAGATTCAGAAACAGAAAAGAAGAAGCACGTTGCTGAGACCCAAGATGCAGACTACCGCCCTACGAAGCCTACCAAACGAGCTGCGGACAATAAGAAGAAAAAGAAGACGGGAAAACCCGCCTTCAAAAGTCTTTCCGCTGCTGTCCAGGAAAAGAAGCTATACAATTCTGTTGTACAACATGAACTACAAGTGGAAGAATATGAGAACGGCGCCGATTCAGATGCCGAGAGCGAGGACCAGGAGGAACTGAAATGGAGATTACGAGTGGTAGATGACGAAATTGAAGAATATGTAGACACCATTGCGGTCGAGAAACTGTTCATGAATCTGTGGAACCAATTTGTGAAAATGGAGCACCCGGTCAAGTCTGACAGAGAGATTGCTCCAGCGTGTCTAAATTTCGTGCACAAGTATCGCAAAACCCTGATTCGGTATAATCTTGAAGTAACTTTCCTTCGACATCTCACGGAGTTCACGCGAATGGGTTTGCTCGACGCTGTTAGTGTTTTTGATATATTCCAGGTTCTGAGAAATCGTGATTTGTCGGGGCCATCAGATGGTAGTGATGAGCCAACATTCTTATACGCAGAAAGACTTAAAAGAGAGGGTCCGGAAGGAAAACGAATTCGATACGCTTGAGCATTGCTTCACCTCTTGCGGACGATGAACCTTCCAAATTTCCGGCCTGATGCATCTGTTAGAGTCTGGGACACATCCACGGGATAGTGCACGACCTTGCGGGAGTCACGAGCATATCCCCATAATCCCTGGAGAAATCCAAAGGAGACTTGCAATCTAGCTTATTGCCGATTCAGAGCGCTTCTACGAACATATGGGATACAGCGTCTAGATTGTGAATACGTACAGTATCCTACTGGTTTGCTGTCAGAAGGATGGGTGTGGTAAGCACCGCTAAAACCGTCTGGAACTTCTAAAAAGGTGGATGCGTTTCATGAAGTGTGGAGAGCTTTTGGGTGCTCCGTGTTTAGTAACTTGCATGATTGAAGGCATCAACTAATCGCAAAGGCGAATATGGATGGTACACCGGCTAAGTGGCTGCTTTTTCCAGTCCAGATTATGTTGGGCAACTTTCAACGGACTGGATCGTTCCAACCAGCACAATGGTATCCAATTTACAGGGAATTGGGGAAATTATCTCTTGACACAGTTTGACAATAAGTATGTCTCTCTCGTGGCATGATATCTAATGTGTTCCCGTTCGGAATCTGCGCTCATCTCAGGCGTGGAGAACAAGTTGGAAACGTAACCAATCCGTACTGGTTCTGCCAAGGTTGAAGATGAAAACATTGGGATGGATGATGGGCTGACGTTATCGACCAGCTCTCGGTGGCGCCCCTCGAGGAAAACCACGCCCTCGACCTAGGAGGGAGCAACAAGAAAAAAGTGAAATAAGCGTTAGCGAGCTTTGCGTTCGCTGACAATAAGTACAGGTTCGCGCGGCACTTACCTGCGCCCATTACAGGAGCTCTAGAAGCAACACCACCAATTCCACGTCCTCTGCCTAAACCCCGAGCCTCCATAGGTCGTCCCTCCTTCAAAGCCTCAACCCGTTTAAACATAGGAGCGTTGGCCAAGATATCTGGTAGTATGAAGAACCTTATCTTACTTCCTCTTATAAATATATGTTCTAAGGTTGAAACTTTTCCATCCACTCTAGTAAAAGTTACTCGCTTTAATTGCACATTCATGTTATCTTCGACAGATGACAGGGTTCCACGATATACATCCCCGGTTCGCATCTCGACGGTGACGATGTGTGGTGAAGCTTCGTGAAGAAGTTTAATGGGGATTCCAACGGACATTATTATTGATGGGAGCTGTACACAACCGGGGTTCTTTTTGCGAAAAGGACAAGAATACGGAATACGGCTGTGCACACGAGCTGTTGTTGAAGACTTCCGATTTGAACAAATCACAGGATCAAACGAAGGGTTTTTGTGCATGGCAGAAAACATGCATAAGGGTCGTTTGACCGAATGTTGAAATTATCTTTTTGCATTTAAAATTATTCACTCTTGCTTCGGCCATCATACGATCTTAGCGTTTTATGAAATGCATGTTATGTCACACCGATGTCCTCTTCCTCCGAGGAAATTCCTCGTCTCTCTGAGTACGATATTTGCCGACAATTCTGCGCACCACGAAACGCACCGTACGCATTGCCAATTTGCAGTTCTATCGCCATCAAAATCCCCTCTTCCTCCCATTCGTATCTGACAAATGTCTGAGACAGAACCAGGACGGAAGAACGTTCTATTTGGGTTCTTTTCCACTCCCGAAAGGTACGTCAAAAGAATCCATAAAGCGATGAATATCAAAGCCGAGACTAAAAATACTTCGTCTTCATTCTTGAAATTATGAGTAGAATTCGGGCACGTTTCCATACGTTCTATCAAGCAAAAACCATAGAGAGTATTGCTTCGAAGGTGGATGTGACCGAGGAAGACTTCGCGCGTTATGCTGCACAATTTCCAGATGAGGCTGTTAAGATCAAGAAAATGCATGATTTCACGATCTTCACGGGTACGTAACTAATAGTTTGTTGTCATTTAAACGGGGAGATGTACGCGTGAGGCATACATCTAACAGACGTTATGGGTAATGAACTTGTCGGATGCGATGAACAGGAATTGGAACGGCTCTGGGATTTGTCGGAAGCACAGTTCAGATGATGCGGATGACAAAGACTGTGCCATTGATACTGACGGGCATGTTTGTCTCGACGGTAACGGCACATGTGGTAGCAGATGATGTACGTTGATACTGAAACATGCATACGTCAATCCATACGAATGTCTGGTTGCTGACTGCTGACTGAATTGTTGTTCGCTTTTGAGAAACCCAGATTGGAAGTTGGATATATGGCACATACAAGTTCGACACAGCGACAGCGAATGAAAAGTTTCACAAATGGGTTTACATGACAAAGAATGAACAATCGGCGGCATCCTAACTAGACAGAAGTGCCAATATAACCAGAGCTGTTTTACCGTGCGTCATGTTCGTTCTGTTGCAGAGCATGTAGTTCGTTGATCTTTGTTTGAACAGAACTGTAAAGAATAGTAACAATGTCAGAAACTGCTCCAAAAAAAGTCCCTTTGAATGAGAAGGAATGGACAAGAGCTTACTGCATTCTTCTGGAAATGTTGTTCAAGTCACTCTTGACCTGTGCCGCAAGTCGAGCAGCACGAATGAACTCCGGTGCCAGAGCATTATACTCTTCGGCACTTTCTTTATTCAATACATCAATCCCTTCGCCCAACCGTTTTAGCTCGTTGAGCCTGTCTCAGAAAGACACACAAAGGCGCGGCGTGTGAGAAGCAAGTGGATTCGAATAAGAAAAGAAATAATCTGACCTACGTTGCGGATTGATCGTCCTTCATAACGGTCATTTGCTGTCCATGTTGAAGGCGTGAGATCAGTGAGCGAATCGCCACCCCATGGATGCCTTCAGAACGCTCTGTTCCGTTGCGTATGGAAGCATTCGCATCCCTGAAAGCCGGCTCGACGTTGTCTTCACGCGCCTCCATCGAACGGGACTTTGGTAACGAACAATGAATTCTGCAACAACGGAGAGATGCTCGACAATGTGAGGTTGCACACACGTGTCACACGCGGCATCAGGCCAGCGTGGATCATGTCATGGAACTTCCAATTTGGAAGCGAGAGTAGCCAATAGCAGCGCGGCTAGCACGCAGCAAGCCGCCTCCGTCGACCACCAATTCACCCACAAATCGTCGCGGCCGTCGCCACAGCCCCGTCGGTGGTCGGCGTCGTCCTCTTCCTCGTTAACACTTTTCGTGCACGACCAGACGTACCTTTGCTCGCAGTGTTGCACGCCTCGTTCACCTTTTCGATCGTTTCCGTCCACAATCCGCAACACCCCTTCTCTGCTGCGCGCAAAGCAACTATGCGACATCTCACTCTTAAACGCGCCGCTCAAACGTTGCACCGTGCTCGCGCGGCAATAACGACGCAGTCGAAGCGTCAGTCGCTGTTAACTGCGCGCCCGCCGTCGAGTGTTGCGAACGAACAGCCTGCAGCAACTCAACCAACGCTTCCACATCGGATTGCTGCCTCAAGCACAACGAGTAACCTGTGGCCGACAGGCACGTGGGATGATCCTGTGCCGATACAATCTACGAGTGACACGAGAGTGGTTGCTTGCACTGGGCCTTATACGCATGCCGTTTCCGCACACACATTTGGCAAGGAGCAGTTGGTGCATGATACTGTTTGGATTACTGTTACGAGGGGGAGGTTGAGTCAGTGTACCTGTTGTGGTCAGGTGTTTACGTTGCAGAGACGACAAACATGATAAGCTTATTCGAAACCCAAACCATGTAGAATAGCAAAACAAACCTACGTTTATATGAACAGCATAACAGCCTCTCACTCTTCCACAAGAACGCTGAAGTTGTCGAATAGTTGCCGCACTTGGTGCACCAATTGCGATACATCCTCTTTAATCTCACCTCTGGAAACTCTCAATGCCTTCACGTCAGTTTCTTCCACGCTTCTTATAAGCTTTTTGTACGCGTTTTCGGCTTGTTTTCGTCGCATTTCATCGGGTAATGACCTGTACAACGTAGAGCACGCCGATCTGATTCGGTTCAGAGGCGCTGACCTTAACATTTGTCGAAGTTCGTCATATTCAGCAAAGTCAGCCAGCGTCTCAAGCTTGTCAAGCGCGCCTTCGGCGGCTTTGAGTTCTAAAAGCGCCTCTGTTACAGTGCTCGCATCACATCTGCGCGCCGCTACTGACAGTGGAATAGAAGCGACCACGGAGAGAAACGCCCTTCGGCTCGCCGTAACTTGCATCTTGTAGTTTGAGGACGGGGGCAGTGCGCTTCTCGTTGCGCGGCTGCGTTGTAAAGAGGTTTCCATTGTCATGGAGGGGATGAATGCGTGCAGATGGCGTGCTCGAGTCATTTGGAGGGTGGCGACACTCACTGGCGCTTTCAATTGCCGGTGATGGAGATGGAAGCGAGGCATGGTACAGGGTATCCTTATAACCTCGCCGTATGTATGAGCTCGCCTTCGTTTGGGTGCATTTTCAAATTCTGTTTTGCCGTTCTGCTGCCAGCACAGCCAGCACACGAAGATTGAACTGCGTCCATTCGTGTCAATTGCGCTTCACCTGTCCAAGAGAAATGCCGCCGTCAAAACTCGATCCACATCATCCGCACCGTTCTATCCAAACCAGAGAATAAGTTCGTGCTGGAAGACCTCAACATGGAAGACTCCCAGCCGCAAAAAGTCGAAGTCGTCCGAGACTTTCTTCATTTCAACGACCACAGTCGTTCCCCTTTCCATGCCGTTCACTCCATCGCTTCGATGTTAAGTGCCGCTTCGTTCCAAACAATATCTGAGACCGATGATTGGCGAAAGATTCTTCAGCCGGGGGGTCGGTATATGTTTAGTTCACACGGATCATCCATCGTCGCGTTCACCGTGCCGTCCGTCATCGACGTAACGCAATTCGCATTCAACGTGATCGGAGCGCATACAGATTCGCCATGCTTCAAAGTGAAGCCGGTGTCCAAGCTTTCTGCGCACGGTTATCTGCAACTCGGTGTTGAATGTTACGGGGGCGGTTTATGGCATACCTGGTTCGATCGTGATCTCACCGTGGCAGGACGCGTCATAGTACGTACTTCGGCTGGAAAACATTCTGTCAAGCTGGTGTCCGTCAACAAACCAATACTAAGAATTCCAAATCTTGCCATACATCTGTCACGAAATGTAAATACAGAAGGGTTTAAGGTGAACAAGGAGACCGATACGAGGCCCATTCTGGGAACTCAGTTTGCAGAAGCTTTTGAAAAACACATGAATGGCACGGCCGATCCAAGCGTAGCTGCACACAAAGAAGACAAAGAAGCAAGCTCAAATTCGCAACGACATGCTCCATTGTTGCTAATGGTTGTGGCAAAAGAACTTGGAGTTTCACCGAAAGAAATTGTTGACATTGACCTATGTGTAGCTGATACTCAGCCCGCTGCGATTGGTGGCGCGCTGGGCGAATTTGTATTTGCGCCGCGATTGGATAATCTTGCTTCTTGTTACACGGCCACCAAGTCGTTGATCGATGCGGCGAAAGAAGCTGAGGTGGAGAGTGTGCCAGCGGTCTGTCGCATGATAACTTGTTTCGATCATGAGGAAATTGGCTCTCGCTCATCGCATGGCGCTGATTCACCTTTATTGTCATGTACAATGGAGCGCATATGTGATGCGCTTGATTTGCGGTGCGAAAGAGTTCTGCCGAGAAGTCTGCTCATTAGTGCGGATATGGCGCATGCCATCCATCCAAATTATCATACAAAGCACGAAAACAACCATCGTCCCATGCTTGGATATGGGTTGGTGGTGAAGACGAACCAAAATCAGCGGTATGCAACATCGGGGGTGTCAGGCTTTCTAGTTCGTGAAGCTGCGAGGCGAGCTAAAGTAATGGTTCAGGAGTTTGTGGTTCCGAATGACAAGCCGTGTGGCTCGACAATCGGGCCGCTGTTGTCAAGTCGCACGGGACTGAGAACGGTGGACGTGGGACAGGCGCAGCTGAGCATGCATTCGATCCGGGAAATGTGTTCTGCACTGGACTTCATGGATGTGATTGGTGTGTTGAAGGAGCTGCTGAAGAACCAGAGCGTGATTTTGGATGAGATGGATGGTCTTGAGCTGGAGCATTGAGGTGTGGTGGAGACGGAGACGCGGTGCGACGCAAGTGTGCGAGGTGGTGGACGCGTTTGGTTTGAGGATGTATGGGGGTATTGGCGGAATGCGTGGCCGGTTGACAAGAGCTAAAGAACGCGTGGAACACGTCATCTACCCTTGTAGCATTATGTGCAACCCGCGGGCGACGCCGTCCCGGCAAATATCCGGCAGTACAAAGCGGTGTGCTACAGCGTGCTCATACACGCGCGGCCATTGAAACGAGCGCCGCCAGCGGCTCGAGGCTGGGAGGCGGCTCCGCTGTTGCAGACGGCCCTTTGGCGCTGCACGTGCGCCGTGTGCGCGACAGATTTTGAGGCATTGCATGTGACCAATGCGCGTGCAAGCACCGTACGGCGGCGTGCCAATAATATCTGAGCGCGCTACGCTGCGCACGGCGCGGCGTTTTTGCTCTCCCCGCTTGCGTGCGCGCTGTGAGTGGCGGCACGACAACGGCACTTGTCTTATAGCGTCCCACCCCTCAGCTCAGCTCGCCCACTCGCAGCGCGCACCTCGTCCCGAGCTTCGCGCGCTTCGCTCCCTGCTGCCGCGCGATGAGGTACACTGCGTCTGACTGTTCGTCGCCGTTCGTGCTGCTTGGCCCAGATGTGTTCGAGCTCGTGCTTGCTCATGTGTGCGGCGAGTCGCTTACCAACCCCATTTCCACCGATGCGTATCGCAAGTTACTTCCCTTCGCCATTTGCTGCACCCAGCATTATCATCTTACCCATGCTGCCATCAAAGGTCTAGCACTTCTTCCTCTCTACTTCACGCAACGCGCTGCCGTTCGCGCTGCCTCTGCTGTACCTCCGTTCCCAATTGCCCTGTACAGCTTTTACAGCCCGGCGTATCGACACTACGGCAACCAGTCATCCTGCCACGCGCTCGGCTTTCGCCAAGACTCGCTGAATGGATCTCCCTTGGATGTTCATCTTCCGCGCGCTGTTTGCAGCTTCCCTAATCTGCGTAGCTTGCATGTGTGTCGCACCACGCGCTTGTCCACTGCCGGTTTCGAGGCGCTAATTCTCAGCGTTCCCCATTTACGTGAGCTTGTTGTCAGTGCCAATCGTCATCTTACCATTGACGCCATTCGCCAGTTACCTACTTGCAAGCAACTACGCACACTGAGACTCTCAGACTGCACCGGCGTTGGCGATGACTATTTGGAGGAAGGAGCGCGAATCATCGCCAGTCTCGCTCAATTACGAACTTTAGGTGTCGCATACTGGAATATAACGGACGAATTTGTGGAGCAGATCGCTCATCTTCCTCATCTAACAAGCTTAGATCTCAGCATGTGCATGCGAGTCACGTCTAGAGCTTGTTTTCATCTCGCCCAGTTTGCCAAAAAGTTAGTTACGTTCAAATTCCGGTGCTCTCCACAACTCACTGATAACGGTGTACTCGCATTGGCCGCGTGCCCCAATCTCGAGTGTGTTAACTTGTCAGTAAGCAGACGGATTACAGATGCGGCGCTTCAAAACATGGCAGACGCGCAAAAAATGCCCGCTTTGCGCACCGTGCTGCTATCACAGTGCGAGCTGCTTACCGATACGGCACTCACATATCTCTCATCCAACCACAACATCCTCCATCTAGATCTGAGCTACTGTGCATCCCTAACTGATCACATTTCGTATACGCTCAGAAAAATGCACAATCTGCAAGAGATAGACCTCAGTGGATGTCCTGGCGTATCTGACGACGTAGTGGAAGCGTTGAAACACTGCAAACTGTTAAGAAACATCAGCCTAAGATACTGTTTACGCCTGACAGACGCCAGTGTGTCTGCCTTGTGCTCTGCGATTCGAACGGAACCGTACAATCTGGTGGACGTTAGAGAGTGTGTTCAAATATCGACCACCGCTTTGAACAGCTTATTCGCAAAATGCATAACATTGAAAAGTGGTCGCCACGACGACGTTAGGTTCTCTCAATGCCCGTAAGCAATACTATGGAAGAACAAGAAGAGTTGTGAGTCAGATTTGTGAATAGCTTTGAACGGATTCGTTGTATGTACATATAGATTTTTGATGACTATTGCATGCGTATTGCTACACTCTGCGAACTGCGCCATGCTATAGATAACCACCCCGGTAATTTATACAACTCGGCAACTCTCGTCACCCACGCGCCGGACAGCTTCTCACCTGGGTGCGGCGATTTCGTTCAGAACCGCGACCAGGGCGTTGTATCCGGGCACATTAAATTCGAGTAATGCTGCGACATATGGTTCAAAGAGCTCATCATGTCCCCGCAATACCATTCGCAACACCGATATGTCCAGTAGCAATGTCGCGCAACACAATATTATGTCTGGCGCCCTCGCTATTCTCCCAACCGTCATTAAATAGTTAAGTTCCTGCCCGCATAGTTGCTTCGCTTTAGCTCGAATGCTTACCAACATCTCACTGTCGTAACAAGCCGGAGGCGGCGGAAGCTGAGACCCAAACGCACTTTGGGCGCCAGAATCCATAAAGTTAGCCTTCACCTCTTCTGTATCTGACGCGTCCTGATCCGGCTTGTCGACGTCAAGCTTCATTGCCCTCGCTATTTTCGTGAATTCAGACAGCTTCCTGAGATCGTCCTCGGAAGCCCCACGATTTCGTGGAGTGTCGGCATCTTCGTTGAACACCCGCATCGCTTTCCGTACGTCTTGCATATCAGGTTCAGGGAATTGGAATTGCCGGTGTAATGTCAAAATTGTGGACCCGAAGTCCCTCACAAACGGGCGGCTGGCATTCTTTCCTTTCAGCTCACGTCTCAACCATTCCGCAAGTGGGAAATCCATCCTCACCGAAAGCGCGGCCAGGTTCCTTAAATCCATCTTATTCAACAGCAATCTCGCATGATTCAACACTGCTAAATCCACAGCAGGGATTCTATTCTTCTGTTTTCTTGATGAGTGATTCAAAGTTATGCTACTCAAAGCATCACCTTTTGGAGACCCTGTCGCTTCGGTAATCCAAGAAACGTCTTCATTTGTTCTTAACTGCGAAGAATTGAGCATTCCAGCGCGATCTGCCTTCCCAAGAAAATCGGCTAGATCAGCAGCTAGTTCCAACTCACCCCTTTCCAGCGCTGCTTCCACCAATCGCAAAGAGTGCGGAGTCGACGAAATAAAACCCCACATGTCCTGTAGAATGATTAGCAAGCAGGCGGCCGTCCGCAATCTTCCAGACACAAAGCACTGTTCAAGAAGTGCCGCAGGCTCTCCAGCGAGTGAGAACAGCAACGGCCATCTTCTGGAATCAAGCTTCCGTGCACATCTTACAACTATGTCTTCATACTCTCCAAAGTACCGCAAAAGTCGAATGACACGGGGAAACAACTCGCTGCCAGCTTTCTTTCGACGAGGCGACTCTGGATACGCCTGAGGCATGCTCTTGGACTTCAGGGGCGGGGTACTGCCACCGTCCCGTGCAGAAATGGATTTGTTCTCAGAGGTGATATAGCTGTTATCACCGTTCACTGTAACACGCTCGTCATCTTCGTGTTCAAGGACGGCCTCATACAGCAACCATTCCAAAGAGTCGATAAATTGCGGCTGCGGTACGCATTTCAATGCGACCTGAAGTGCAATTCTCTCGTCGCTCTTCGGCTTCATCAGCAAGTGGCGCAGCAATGTATGCAGGATTGGTTGCCGCTTGATTTGAATCACATAACTCGGAAGGGGACCACTGTCCAACTCAATGTTGTGCATGACAAGCCCCTGTGTCGCCCCAAGCAGCATACCATATTGCGAAATAATTGACAACGGATACACTTCCGGGTCGAGCTCAAACCATTGCTCAACTTCAACACCCTTCCTCCTTGTTATGTACGGTAATAACGATGGATCCAAAGGAAGATCCTCGTCAAAATCGTCCTTCCTTGCAATCCCATCATGAAAGCACACGTGGATTCCGTCGTCTCCATAGGCCCACCACACCGGGCGATGTGACGTGATGTCAAATGGCGTGCAATCAACTGGAGTGTACCAGAACCGCTCAACGTATCTCAGAAGAGCAGTAGATACCATGCTCTCGGTGTCGAGCAAAATAAGCGAACCCGTGCTGCGCAGAAGCATGATGTGCTTTGGTACTGGAGGTTCCTTGGAATCGCCCTCGCCCATCATCACAGCTGACAGGGGTGGGAATATTCTCGCTTCACTGATACCGCCCCCTGGAGCCGGTGGTGAAACCCCTGGAATATCCTTCTGCGCACTGGAATCCACCTTGGTCTGCTTATCTTGTTGATACAGAGGAACCATTTCGCGCGTTGGAAGAAACAATCGGTAAACCTCCCTGATACCGATTCGACTCTTATTTGTCTGTTCCGTAACTTTGTACATGAGCACCTGAGCATCCTCACAAATTACAAGCAGATACCCATCACTGCGAACATCAGTGAGCACCGGTCTGGAAGGCAGGTCTCGTTGCGCTTGCAATGCGCTCCCATCGAGTTGATCTCTTGCGTAGAACAAAAGCTCAAAGCGACTGGGCGTGCTCAATGTTGCTCTTCCTGTTGCTGGAATCTCGTTTCCAACTACCAGCGTTCTCCCTAACCACGCCAATGCACAGCAACGTATCCGTCTGTCTTGTTGCAAATCACCAAATACTCTCCACCTCTGCATCTTGATATGGCATATAGCCACTCCATGTTCACCTGCTACGGCAATATACGAAGAATCTGCGTTGACGGCAATGCATGTTGGAGGCCAGTTTCGCCAAAGGTAATCGCTCGGAATGATTAAATGCTGCCATGCGAACAGATCGTTCGACGCCTTCCCACTATCTTCATGGTCACCGCTCGTGCTTTCGTCTGCATTCCAGAGCATCATAATTCTGTCTGAACCGTACATGGCAAGCCTTGACGCGGTGCTATGGTACGACGCGCCACCAGGCGTGGCTTTGTAAAAGGTAAACTCCATGAAATGACATTCTCTCAGAACCGCCTCTGAAGTATCGATAACGCGAGGGGTAGCCCAGAGAAAAAGCCCCTTTGGACCCCAGCACGCTGCCAAAACGCCATTCTCCATGGGTGACGAATGAGACCGCAGATCCTTCCCCAAAAGCGCCGGTGTTGTCGGTAGTGTACCGCCAACCTGAGGAAGAGTCCACATAAGTCTACATCCGGATACCGACCACACAGCCAAACCCTGTTTCTCCCACCCAACCAACAGAGCATATCCGTCCTCAGTCCAACGTAGCACATGAGCTGCGCCAACATCAGTAGGCTCAAAGTACCAATTGGAAAGAGAAAGTTTTCGCATTATCGGACAGTGATCGCCAGCGGGGACACCTATATAGTACTGCTCCACATCGCCCGACGCCAGTCCCACCGTAGCCAACATACGCTTCGGTTCAAGAGCGACAGCCACTGCGTTATCAGATCTGAGCCATCTGCCATCTATCGCAGATGGTCTCGTGAAACCGTTTGAATGCAGAGCTAGCAAAAGAGCAGGACCGGCACCAAGCACGAGCGCCAAATACCCAAGCTCTGCGTTGTAACACATATCTCGAATGCCACCTGCATCATCGCGATCGCTTGCGCTATGAATGGTGTCGATAATTGGATGTGCATGCGGCGAATCGGGATTGGCGACGCCCATCTTGGCGAGCGCATCGTTATTGCGCAATAATTCAGGCACATGGGCGCGCCACAACATATCAGCATCCCATGCAATGCAGGTGATGGTGGCAGAAGATGTGCCCACCAGAGCGCCAGCCGGGGTGGCAGTCATAGCTGTGACGCGCGTTGATCCATGTGCAACTCGCAATTCTGCTTCACGACGGATATGAAGCGGATGCAACGGGGCAGGTTCTGACATTTGATCTGCATTAGTCTCGAAATGCAGCAACGAGCGCGACGGGTGCGGGCGCACAGAAAATAACAGCAACAAACCACTGGCGAGCGCCGCTATGACACAAGACGAATCGGGCGACCAGACAGCGGAAATAAAGGGCCCCTCATCATCCACAACGCGACTAGAAAGCAGGAAACGGGCGAGAAGAACTCGATGTTGTTGCGCACTCCATAGGTACAGCCCGTACTCCGTGAGTGAGAGCACGTAACGAGAGGAGGGGTCGAGCTGGACGTGGCGGACGGAGGAGGGCGGTTGGGGGGGTACAGCGGTAGGCGGGAGCACGTAGGACTTGGGGTGCCCGGTAACGAAGTAGCCCATGACGCGGGCGGCGGGGACG
>JASCIV010000564.1:0-16603 GCA_030374735.1 Gracilaria caudata
GGGCGGAAGGGGGCGGGGGCGGAAACGGCGATGCGCACAAGGAATGACGGGGCAGAAGTGCGGAAAGCGCGCTCACGCGACAGCGCACGAAACAGAAAAGGGGGCGTGGGCGACGTGCTGCTACGCGCAGAGCAGCGACCGGGGCGAAGGAATGCCGAGACGCAGTGTGTGCCAGGCGTCATGCACGCACAAGAGGCGGTCATACATTAACTACAGTATAATAACACTGACGTGTGTGCGAGCGGCGCGTAGTAGCGTGCGCGCGGCTACTCAATTCATGGCGCGGCTGCTGCGCGTTCTCTCGGCAAGGTCGGCGTGTATGTTTTGGGTGCTTGTTTGGGAGCGCTGTAAATTGTTGCCACGCGTGTCGCACACGCGCCCGGGTGGTAGCCGCCGCGGCTACTGCGCCGCGTCACGCGGGGGTCACGCTGTATGCTCGCGTCCGTTCAGTGTATGTTACGCTGAGCTAAAAAAAAGGCGCCGCGCGATGCGTGTGTGGTGTGTGCTGTACGCCTATCTACCTGTGCCGTCCGTGGCTGCGGCTCGTTGCTGCCGATGCTCACTGGCGCCCTTCGCCGGTGCTCGCACATTAGAACTTGAAGTTACGCGCCCCGCCACGCGCGCACCGTTCCGGTGTGTGGTGTATGCGCCGGAGATCAATTACTTAATCTCGTCCACTGTCTGTCGTCTCAACTGTGCTTCTTCCTCGCTCCAGCTCTGTCGCCTGTGTCCGCTTTCACGTGACCTTCAAATTCGCCCCACTTCCGCCTCCCATGACGGGAATCCCACCCCATCGCGTTTGCGCCGTTGCCGCCCATATTGAGCGACATGCAACACCTCTGATGTTACGCTGCCGCGTTTGATAATGTCAACCCACTAAGGTTAGCTATCGCCACATGAGTGACAACTCATCCAATTACCGCCAATACAAAACCCCATTCCAATTCACTTTTTGTGCGACGGTACTTATCCCCGTCGTCCAACGCAAGCCTTCGAAACCCGACGCTCGCAGTGTGACACGTACCTTCGGTACATAAGCTTACCGAGTCGCCATCAAGCGAATTCTTCTTCAGTTTCGGCGTCAGTTGCGCCTCCAGCCTCGGACGCTTTCTCAGAACGAGCTCTAATGTTACGACGGTACCAGAAGCTCTGATACGCACTTTTGAACTTCTTTTCTTCACCTCCAAGCCTAGCGCAAGAATCACCACAACTGTGTCATATTATGTACTACTAGCAGTAAACGTTTAGTTTGCTACCTCTAGCTTCTTATAGATAATCCGAGATAAGGTACAAGGCTTGTAGTAAGCTCTCTCTCCTGTCACTTATCATTGTCGTTCAAGCTGTTTGATCTGTATCATACAGGATGATCTAACACAGGCGAGCTGCAATCGTAGAACAAGCGATAATAGTGTTCACCTGTACCGCATAGGCATCCCGTAGTCATCATGAGCCGAAGTGTGTCAAAGTTGCCTTCGTAGTGACAGCATAGACATGGCTCGGTTCTACACGACCACGGAATGGATCAAAAAGAAGGCCAGGGTCGGGTTATCACAAATCGAAAAGGCGTCAATCGAGATTCCATTACCAAACGGTCCCTTGACCCAAAAGTATTGTCTGCCTCTTTCTGCGGCCGCAGCAGGAATCGCATGAGAGCTAGCCGCTAGCCGCTTCAATGCGAAACAAAGCTATTGCTTCACATCGAAAACGCATTCTCTGATCGAACGGTACGTAGCTCTCTCATTCGCGTTGCCTACTTCGCTTCACTCTTGCCCCGCTTCTTCTTCGCGATGACTTCCCAGTTTGATAACATAGCTGCACAAACAATTACGGCAGCCCCAACGAGACCCTGAGCACCAATGCGTTCCCCAAGCCACACACTCGCAAATAAGGCCCCATAAACAGGGTCCAAAGCGAACACAACAGCAGCACGTTCCGCACTAATGTACTTCTGCGCAACTGTTTGGAGATAGTTGCTCAAGGCTGTAGTGACAACTCCAAGGTAAAGTATGGCGCCTAACTCGGCCCCACTACTAGGGATAAGTTGCGCAGGGGGAGATGCCAAGCACCATAGGCCGCAAAGCGCTGATACACCAAACAAGGCAACAGAATTAACAGAGGCAGCCGGTAGTTGCGCGGTGCTTTCCAAGCGCAAAATGAACATCGCACTTGCGCAAGCTGCCGCAATGCTTCCCAAGTCGCCTGTGTTCGGTGGAGTGCCATCCCAAGTTAACAAGACTGTACCCGACAGCGCTAAAGCAGCACTGGCCCACGTGAGAGCAGAAATGCTTCTGCCATACAGGAAACGGCCAAGTATTGGAACAAATTTGACATTGAGGTAAAGCAGAAATCCAGAACGCGATGCAGAAGTGGTAAGGAGACTCTGTGCCTGTAACGCATATCCCAGAAACAAATACAGCGAAAGCTCCAACCCAATCCTGTACACATTTCTATTCGCGGACGTGGGGGCAGGTAAAGAAGGAAGCGCCAAAAGAGACGCGAGCGAAAAGCGCAACAGATTCAAAGCTTGTGGTGAAAGTGCGTCCAAAGTGTTTTTGATAACAGCGTGTTGAGTTCCCCATAATACAGTGACAAAGTTAAGAACGAACAATGTAGAAACAGGAGAAAGTTGAAAAGAGGTGTCTGAATGAGAGATGTGCGTCTCAGAGCTCTTCGCTGATGTCTTGATATGCGAAACAGGCTGCGGTTGTTCAGGAGGTTGCAATGTGGAAATAACTCGTCTAAAGCGCCGTCGTCCAAATCTCAAGCTTCTCGACGACGCAGCACAGAGCGCAAAGCCATGAAAGCGTGGAAAATAGATGCGAAGCGGTTGTAAGAAAGCGTGGGAGACGCGTGTTCGTTTGGGGAGACCGGCGTACATGACTGGCAGGGGTAGTGGAAGAAGAAGCGAACGAAGGGCGCTTGATGGTGGAATGATAAAGTTCCCATCGGGCTTCCCAGCGGGCGAGGAGGAGCTGTGGTACACGAAGAGTGCGAAAGGACTGCGGATTGCATTGACGTGGGAGGAGGAGCGTGATCATCGAGAAGATGAGAATGGTGCCCCAATCGCCTGCTAATCAACGGCTCTGCTGCGCTCTGGTGAAGGCTTTCCGCAATGCATACCAGCGGCAAATGTGCGCCGTGACACGTGTCGAAGTGTGCAAAAAGTCGTTGCATGTGCGTTTGCTCCTTGACAATTACCTCGCATCTGCTTCTTCTTCTTCTTTATTTTGGACAACAGCCTTCAATTACTAGGCTGAAGTAAATCTTTCCTTACAGAAAGGTTTCTCTCTTTAAGAATGCTAATAACTTATGCGGATACTGTCGAATGAGTCGGCAGACGGATCTCCAACGGAGGCATCTGCTTCCTCTCGTCTTTATGAATCGCGGACGTCCCATTACACCACACGTGCTTGCTACGGACCGCAACAACCTCTAACACCTCTCATGCCGTGGCCATCAACTACCAAACGATAGCTGTGTTACACACACTTGGAAACAACAAGTAATAGGTCCCTTTCGTGTATTCGACCGCAAAACACTTTAGTGTTTTGCTACGGACGCTTATCGTCTTGTTCCTTCTATTTTCTCTCTTCATTCAAAGAGGTTCTTCGTATGTATCAAGTTGGCCAACCAAGAAAGCATGCACAGAATCTGCTTGATCTTTTAAGAAACATGTGTATCTTAAATGTGTCTGTAGAAATACGTTCAGTTGGTTAAGTACTCCGTACAAAATTAAAAAGTTTGTGTTGCCTTTGTTTGTCATTTTGTCATACTTCTCTAAGCCGGCAAACAAGAAGACCTTCGCATCGAGAGGTACAGGAGTTTCCACACGACAATCTCTGTCATTTGAAAGTAAATGTTTCAATCTGTAAAAGAGAGAGAGAGAATTGTTTCAGGAGATTACCCACGAAGAAGCGTGGGTAAACGAGTCGAAACTCACAATAAGTACAATATGTGTATTCACACAAGCTTACTTTGCTAAGCCAGGTACTCTTGAGAGACTGTGAGACAATGGCTAGGAAAGATGTTCGCGTTATCAAAAAGAACATAAATTGATTCTTCAGATAAACTTTCCCTCCATTTCCGAACGGAGCTTTGAAAGCACTAGTATATTCAAACAATAGAAAAGAACACCTTATACGTAGTCCTCATATTCTTAATAATGTGCATGGCTTCCTGGCATTGTAAACGAGCAGCGGGCTACGAACCAATCAGCGGCACAAGATCCTGCCGCCTTTTCCCTGACTTTTCTCCCGCATGGAAAGTGCTCTTACGGAGATATTCGTGTGACCGGGGGGTTTTCAGGGGTTTTCTAGGATGTTTTTCCCTGGGGTTGCAGAACATTGGGAAGTTACGAGCCGGTTCTTTTGTCTAACGTCGACTGCGAAATAAGGGTTGGACGAGTGGAATGCTGCCATGAACGCCTTGGCTTCACAACGTGGGACGTACAGAGCCCCTTGTCGTGGTGTTTTCTTCTGCTGATGAGCTCTGGAGAGTGTGAATGAAGAGGTACAAATTAGATCTAGTACAAATGGAGAGGATCAATTGATGAACAGGCGGAAATCATCGATAGCGAAATGGTCGCGCAGACCTAGAACAACTTGAAGACCTAAGGCTTTCTTAGGTCAACTACATTGCAGCTCAGTTTGCGTAACGCATCTATAGATCTGTAGTTAGTGGCTATGTCTTCAAGGAATGCATTATAGATTGTCGGGGGACCTTAGAAAGCCTCACGCGATACGAGGAAATAAGCGTACTTGTCTCCTATTAAAGAAGAAGAAGCTAGAGACTCAACAATCCATAAAAAAGCTCTAAAACGTAACTACCAACTGCTATTCAGTCGTTTTTGTTACACTCACGGGGCTACAACAAAAAAAGTATTAGATCTCTTAGATGTTTCCGACCAAGGGCGTTGCGTCACATAGTTGCTTGTCAGAATGAAATGATTTCATAGCGATCTTGAGTTATCCGTTCAACTATTTTGACTGTGATGTTGAGACGTTTTGGGACAAGTATCTGTGCTCATAAAGATGGGCCAAAACCCCCTCTCATCAAACTTCAGAAATAGTATCGCTGAAGTCGCTTCGAAGAATGTGAAGAAGTTCATTGGTACAAATACGCAAAACGTAAGCCGAGACAATCGGTCACGGTTGTTCAGGGAGATTAACTGTTATCCACCGGTTTCGAAGTGGCTTCTATTGAGGTGGCTGAGAGAGCGACAGTAGAGACGATCAACCTTGTGCTTTCGCGTCTGCTGCCGGGGCTCTGTTGCAGGAATAGCTAGCGCCAGAAAGAGAACTCATGAAGTTGGGGTGAACATATGAGTGCATAAAAGGGTGACGGGATATAAGCGTGTCTTGACACTGTTCGGTTCACAAGTTCAGGGCGCGATAGAGCTGATTCATTCGGAGCAGCGTGAGAATGTATGGAAGACTTCACGACTTGTTTCGAAATTCTACCTTACACAAGCGTCATCTATGGAGATATTCTTCGTATTGAAGACAATAGAGACTCGTGCTAGAGTTGCATTCAATGACACAGTACGTGACGTTACAGAGCACGAAGTTCACCGGAGCAGAATTTGGCAACGAACAAACAAAGTTCAAAGGTACGAGGCTACAAAGGTACAGTATTGCTGTTTCTTTTGTGGCGAATCCACCCCAAAAAAAATAATGCGCACAGCAAGTTTTGTGTTTGGACGCTGTGTCGCAGTGCCTGAATCACGCAAACTGCCGGAGGTGGAAAGCTTGACTGGTAGCAAGGTAAAGACTCAGCTTTGGGATTCGAACCGTGAAGTATTTGCGCAGATTGCGTATGAAGCAGAGAACGTTACGCCGTCTGTGGGACAGCACACTGCACATATGGTAGTTTGCCCTCCTGCCGTGTCGCAGAGTTCTTGACCTGTACGCCCCCGCCACTACTTCAGCGTAGGGCACAAGAAGTCAAAAGGCTCGTCTGATAAGGTTCCTCCGTTTGCAACAATCTTGGAGGTTCAAATCAATCAAGAGAAGCGCGAATAACCATTAAGCTGTTGCTGCACACTGCGGCCTGCACACATTCACCACAGCCGTCAGGGAAGAATGGACATGCTCACCGCCTATTCGCACAATTCTTCGGATGCAGAAAGCTTGTCAAGCACCCCGCCAGCCTCGCCAGAGCCCAAGAAACGCACTGTACCCACCGGAACAATAGAGACAGTTGCCTTCGATGAACGCCAGTTTTCCTCCTTAGAACGTTCCTTCGAGCTGCCCGCCACCACAGCAGTCCTCAGAAAGAGACCCAGATTTTCATCGCAAAGTGCTGCGGACAGTTTGAAAGATGCTGACAAACCAAATAAGACAACCGCGAAGAAACCGCGTGCGAGCTCGACTGAACCACCCCGCCCGTCCACATCGTCCGTTCTAGTCCCCAAATCTGAGTTTCATTTGTCATCTGCCAACGACTACCAGAATCGAACATGGAACGCACCGCCTTCAACAAGTCGCAGCTTTGCAGATTTGGAACAATATACGCCATATATACCAAAGCGCGTCATGGCTTGCAAAGCAGCACATCCGCGAGGTGCTTCTGTCGTTCATTTTAGCCCAGGTCATGGTCATCTAGTTTTGTCCGCCGGAAATGATGGGAGTGCAAAAGTATGGCTATCCGATTCCAAAAAGCTCGCAAGAAGCTATGTTGGTCACTCGAAAGCAGTGCGGGACGCAGTTTTTGATCATTCTGGTTCTCACTTTCTCACCGGCGGCTTTGACAAGAGTGTTCTTCTTTGGAACGTTGAGTCTGGAAAAGTTGTTTCCGCGTTCAAGACGCCGGGTACACCACTTTGTGTACGTTTCTGTCCACCTGATCCGTCTCAGTTTTTAGTGGGTTGTGAAGATAAGAAGGTGTTGCAGATTGATATCCGAGATGCTTCAAATGTGGTCCAGACTTACGATGAACACATGGGACGTGTTAATTCTATATCTTTCATTGACTCTGGTCGTCGGTTTGTAACAAGTGCCGAAGACAAGGTTCTCAGAGTGTGGGAGTATGGTGTTCCGGTGGTCATCAAGTACATATCAGATCCATCTGCCCATAGTATGCCAGTAACGATAGTTCATCCAAACCAAAAGTGGTTGGCGTGTCAGAGCATGGATAACACGATTCGACTCTTTTCTACTAGTGCAAGGTTTAAGCGCAACGAGAAGAGAATTTTTCGTGGTCATCTTGTCGCTGGTTATGCATGCGGCATGAGTACCTCACCTGACGGAAGATACCTCGTAAGTGGAGACAGTCTCGGAAGGTTGTTTTACTGGGACTGGAAGACAGCACGCCTATTCCGCGCAGTAGATGCACACAAGAAGCCTTGTTCGAGTTCGGTGGATTGGCATCCAACACAGTCCTCTTTCGTCGTATCATGCGGCTGGGACGGCAATATCATGTTCTGGGACTAAAATTTGTACCTCTTAGCGTATAAAAACGCTCGTAGTTATGCAAACTGTCAGTTTATTGTGTGAAGCAGCTGAAACCCTCCAGTACCACCTTCGTACACCTGACCAAGAGCAATGGCTGAGCTGGGGTTGGTTGTGAATTCTTCCACACCATTTAAGATTGCTTCTCGGAGGAAATTCATACTCGTCTCAAAAGTGATGCGCTGGAACATACCCGGTGAATCCCACATATTTAATCTATTGAACCCTCGATAGGCACCTTTTGCAGTCATGTAATCGGCTATGAGCGAGAGATGTCGAATGTTGACTGGAATACCATACGCTTTGAACACTTCCTTGAGTTCATTGATCAGGGCTGCCCTAAATGCTTCCACTCCATACACTTTCAAGATCCCGTACATATCGTTCGTTTTCAACCGATCAAAGTCCACAAGACCTGCGCCAAGTTCATGCACTCTTAAGATGTTTGATCCCTCTGTTATCACACTATGTATGTTATTCTCATAGTGAACAAAGCATCTTTCAATTCTCTGGACTCGTGAAAGGCTTACCCCTCTGGCTCTTTCTTTCATGAGCGCCGAGATATTCAGTTTACCGAGTAATGCCATGGGAAACACCCACTGAAATTCAACCATATTCCTCTCACAACATTTGAAGGAAGAGTTTACATATCCAAGCGAACCAAAATCTATCAGATCTTCTTCGTCATCGGACATGACCGCCTTCGGCTTTCGCATCTTTCCTTTCTTTCTTTGCTTTATCATGTTCTGGGGCTTGGGTGATGTTGGAGCAGCTTCACCATTTTCATCCTCCATAGATTCCGTCCTTTGTTTGTTTCTATCAGCTTGCTCGTTATTTGAATCAGAACTGTGCTCGTCTTCAGAGGAGGATGCGATGTCGTTTTCTTCCCGTTCAAGTTGAGCCAAATCCTCTTCCTTTGACAGCTCAAGGTTTACACCTTCCTCATCAGCGCCTGAATCGTCTTCACCATCATTTGATGAAGCTTTCCCATTCTCTGCGCTGGGTTTAAATGCGTTCTTCAAATAAAACCCTATCGCTGTTTTCCTACCAATTCCTTTTCGTTCTGAAATCTTCAGCAACTCTTTCTCGAAGACTTGGTGCAAGGTTGGTATATACGTTCTCAATGCGGCTTGCATAATTCTTTCAAATCCAAAACCGAGTTGATCCTTGTACACGTTCTCCGGTGGGAATTTCATTTTCAGAGTCACTGTTCTCAAAGCCCATCGCGTAACCCCAGGGACAAAATGGATGGAGTTTTCATGTACTTCAACTTGCAATAATAAATCGCTAAATCTCACTAACTGTAGCTTTCTGCTCAGTTCTTCACAAGTCTGTTTTAGATTCGGTCCGAGCACTTGCAGAGTCATGCTTGGGGTCTTTGGATATTTAGCAGCGGCCATCAGAAGCTCTCGCAAACGTGGTATCCCAAGAGTTACATGAGCTGAACTTGATCCCACATGGTGAAATGTATTCAAGGTCATTTGGGTTGAAGGCTCTCCAATTCCCTGTGCCGCGAGTACACAGACAGCTTCGCCAGCTTCGACTGCCCCCTCTTGATATCTCTTCTCCAGGAATCTTCGTACTCCACCAGGCTGTGCTCCAGACTTCTCTTCTGCCTTTTTAATCGCTGAGCAGTAAGTCTCAGAACTGCTCCCAGTCGATTGAGCGCCCCAGGTGATATTCTTTCCAGAACAGTATTCTTCTTATCTGCCCCATATAGGAGACGGATGGACTCGTCAATGTTCGAATTCAAACCACCTTTGATATCCGTAGATCTCAAGCTTTTTATGTTAGACACCTGCCAATCAATCTTCTCGGTGAGCCACAATGACTTTGAGGGGTCTATTCCATCATCTCCGTAAATGAACTGCAAGATGGACTTGTCACTGTCTCTTACAGTGCCATCATAATGCATTCGTACACCTTCAAGGTGTTTTGTTAGACACCTTTGCAGGTATCTAGAATTCGCAGTCTTTAGGGAAGTATCAAGAAGGCCTTCTCGACTGTACATAGCATGGAAGAAGAATTCTTAAGGACTAATGCCCGTCAAGAATCGACTTGCAATGAATCCACCCGCCAACGGTGATGCGTCGTATGGCTCAAAACATGGCAGGGCAGCCCCACTACCGTGTGTTTGGATACCCAAACAGATACCCAAACAGGCCGTGTGCTCAGTTTAGCAGCAACGGGGTGATGTGTAATATGAGGCTGGCGGATCATGCGCTGCCGAACTGTAGTGTACACATGTATGGCTTTAATATCTCTATTGCTTTCAAGAACTCCTTATTACGACTCGTACCTCACGTTACTTAAGAAGAGGCACATATAAAAAGTATCAAGGAGCCCAATAGTAGTACAATACAGCTGGAAGGCCAAAGAGGCAAAGGATTTTCATTTCTCTCGGCCAGTCACCTTCTTGATCTGGAGGTAGTGGGACTTCGTTTCGAGTTTGGACTTGTCATTTGAATGACATTTGTGATTATACTGATAGACTCTAACGGAGAACTACCCCCATACGTTTTTGGATCAAAATTGCCGCCTTTTTAGACTTCATGCACTATTTGCAGCAAATCTCATATTGGGAAGCGAGAGTCAAGACAGAATTATGCATTTAAATTAACGAAGAGCATCGTAAACGGAAATAACATAAGTACAAAAGCGCAAGTCAACGAAATACGCTTTTCGTTATGTCATCGTTCAGGTAAAATACAAATGCCGAGTAGTACTTAAAGTCTACTTCCATTATCGATTCCATTACTTTTCCGGACGGGTGATTCCTTACCAACAAACTAAGATATTCCATAGACTCCGAGCTTTCGGTATTAACCCTGGCCATAATCCGGCGAAAAGATGAGCAAAAATAGGAATAGTCGTCCAAAAACTTTCGAGGACAGATTTTCGGAAAGTTTTCTTCCTCGTAGTCTGGAGCGTGAAGAACTTCTAGTTGTTTGAGAAGCATACGAGTTTTCCCAAATATTTTTGGAAACAAATGCTGAACTGCTTTAGCGTAGAAGTAGTACTCTTTGGTCACAATTTTTTCGACCACAGCAGGAGGAAGATTTGGAAAAGAAAGCTGTTTGACCAAGAGTTCTATCGATGCTTCCTTGTTTTGAACGCAGAGTGGTATGTTAGACAGAAAATATACGTTCTCCAGTATAAAGCTTTGCAACATAACTGCTGGATCTGGAACATTGTGGTCGGGCATGACCGTTCAGATTACAAAAAGGAAAACAACAAAAGCCTGCAAAGGAAATGAGCAAGAATTGGGTCGTTCCTGTCAGTTGCGGGAGTTGCTGGACACATGGTGAGGATGAAGAGAAGGAATGGGAGCTCTTTAATAGTGTTTGTGGCGACTCAATTCGCTGGGAAGGCGGACGAGCTTGTGCATTCTATCAAATGCATGTGAACACAATTGTACTGAGAGGTCACGGTTTTGCAAATGCGACGTGCCTCTTTGTATTGTGACACAGTGACTGTATGTTACTCTTGGCATTCGGCTACATCTGAAAGCTGACTATTCCATATGTGTGCTCGTTGCACAAGTTGATGCGCTGTACTGTGCATTACAGTGACAGAGCGTCGGACAAATAAGGTCTGGTATGTGTGTGACGTACTTTCAAACACACACATCACACATGTGATGGGGTGTGGCCCTGGCTAACACAGTACGGGCGGTGTGCGGCCCCTTCAACAACGTGATCGCTTTTTTGATCGCGTTCCTTCCGTGTCCCGCCTGTACTTGCACGTGCAATTGCGCTCGACAGGTCCACACTTCCGAATTCGTTGCAATGTGCTTTGTTGGAGAGCAGACTGGCCTTGAGTGCACCCAAGGCGCACTTTCTGTTTGAAACCATAACGTACACTTACCTACAATAAGTACACACCAATTCCAAAACCTGTCCGTCGTTTAGTTGACGCAAGCCATTTTTCAACATGTCTTGAGACGACCACCCAACTGAGCCCTGAACTGAACTAAACGCCCATATCGAAAGGCGGACACTCCAAGTAACTGCTGGTTCTATATAGAAGGGGCGAAAGAGCCAGTTTGAAAGCGGACAGAGCGAAGCGTGACGATGAGGCTTCCCACCTTGTTCAATTTTGGTACGCTTTTAATGCACGTTCTGCTGTTCTGCTATGTGCACAGCGTGGTTGCCCTTGCTTTCAGAATTACCCTCTCAGTTCTCCGTAATGGAGCATTTTGATCGGAGTGCATCTCAGGGCGTTTCTATGAAGCACACAAAAGGGACAAGGCTTTATCGTCTCAAAGCAGCTGATGATTCAAACAGCGAGTGAAACAGCCTCTGATTTCACCAACCCTAGTAGGAGTAGGAAATGTCCAAGATTAAGCACAGCAGAGCACAGCCAGTTGTTTAATTATAACTATTGCCACGCAAAAGCTATTCAAATCAGCCATGAAACGGAAACTCTGTTCAACACGACAGCCATATTCACGTCCATCTCTTCCCGTTTTCGGAGACCCTGTTCATTGACGAGTAGCAAAGTATGGGAGAGTTGTTCCTTCGCATGCTAAATCATACTATTCCACAAATCTGAGTAAAAGAACGTCGACTATGTTATGAACGTACTCGCGGCTCTCTCCACATCGCGAACATAGGAGTACATTCACTGCCAAGGTCTTCGATACGCTCAACAACAACAAAACCACGTGCCTTGTAAAACTCCAAATCATGTCCATCACAGCACTCCACATAAGCCGGTAACTGTCGTCGATCGCACAATGCAAGCGATTCAGCAAGATTCATTGTATCACATCCATGTGGCTTGGCCCCTTTGCGTGTAATGATGCACAGATGAAGGTGTGGTCGCTTCGTATTTGGTTCCACATTCCGACGATTGTCCGTCGTGCTTCCAAACAACACGCCTGGTGTGACGCGCTGCACAAATTGTCGGAAAGAATGACCACACATTTTCCACTTCTCTCCATTGTGTGCCACTGCAATGTATTCATCTTTGTCCGCCTTCTGAACAGAGGTGTGTAATCGAGCTCCGGGCATCTGTACGTGATGCATTCCTCTACTGAACCACAGACACGAATCGTATTGCTCCACCGTCTTCTGCATCAAGTACTGCATAATGGGATCTTCTTCGAGCTCCACTTCAAATCTTTTCCCGATTCTCTTCTTCTCTTCCTTACGCTCAACAACGTCAACTCCTACAGCGTCCATTGAGGGTGATGTGGAGCTCATCACGGACAACGGAGGAGTCTGAGGTGCCTCGCTCTTTTCGGGTGTACCTGGCATTTTGGAAGCTTCTTTTGAGCGAATAATGGTGGATTGTGATTCAAAGTGGCACGGCAGAGAGGTTTTGGTCGACAACTAAAAGGGGAGACTGCGGCGGGACTGATATATACGTGCATGGATGACTGCCGAAAGCGGTTGTATGGCAGCATCATGCCAATCTGTGCAGCGAGTGCACTGTTTTCACCAAGACAGTGCGTGAAGATTGCGGCCCCTTCGACAACGAGATCGTTTTTCCACACCGTTCTGCTTGTACTCAACACACGTGCATTTGCGCACAACAGTTGACGCTGACATGCTCGCGAAGCATGTCGCCGCGGCGCGCCTAAAAGTACGCCGCTGGTGGTACAAGTATGCGTTGCTGTACAACGTTTTATTAACTTTTTATTTTTGAATGACATCGCAGTCGCCAAACTCAAAAAGCGACTGTCAAAAGCCCTCCCATTCCACACATTCCACGTAATGCGGCAACAAAGCCCTACTTTTTCGACTTGCACTCAAAAAGAGCGGTGGTCTCTATTTCATGGACCTTGTTACTCCAACTGCTACAGAAGAAATGGGAGCAGATGTTCTAAGAGTATTACGCTGTTGCTGAGTGTTCATGTTTTTCACCGCACATGTCTTGGAACGCAGCCTCAGTCTCAGTCTGCACTAGGACAGGTATCCTAAGCGATTCACAAGATCTCATAACGTTTGGTAGCGACGTTTCTGACAGCGGTGTAGAGGCTATCCAGCCAATGTTGGTAATGATAGTGTGAGAATTGTGAAGAATGAGGTTTCGACCAAACTTGTTATTCACTAGCCAGACATCGCTACTTCGGGAATAACGTAGGAAATGCATAACAATGCGAAGCGTTGTCCAAGGGGTGTTGTAGCTTTCAATGCTCCTGTGCTCGACGACAGAAAGTTCTGACGTCCTCTACTCTCCGTTCTCATCTTCTCGTCACGAAGCTCAGCACTGGCGTCCGAACGGTGGGCTAAGACACCAATAAACCAACTGTATTGCCAATTTATGACAACAGCAGCCTGTCTCAGTGATGGAACTGCTCGAAACCCATTTCGAACAAAACGGAACGTTTAAAACGAGTTTAAAACGCTTGAAGAACCAGTCTCTAAGATTATGTTCCAAGCATTACAGATTACTCGTGCTTACAGAATCATATTACAGTAAAACTAGTACTTACGGATGTCATTATCTCGGACTCCACTTCGCCAAACTGGTGCTGTCGGTGAAGCTAGTCACCATTGTCCAACACAAGAGCTTTACGAGCACGGTTGCGGTGCTCGAAAAAGCTAGGCGAGTATATAATGATATGCCAACGATTGGAGCCCAGTGTCTTCTACCCTGCCAGCTGCTACTGCCATCAGTCTACGCCGGACATGTAGCACAGTGGTTTTTGGGGTACCTCACTCAACAGCGCCATCACATAGCTTGCAGCTGCAGTACGAAAGCTCAGGCAGAGCTCTTAAAGCGTGGCCTCCAACAAGGACCACAGCCCGGTTCTCTTTGCTCAACTCACTGAAACTTGATGGAAAGTCTGTAAAAGTTTCGGGCCAATGATGTTTGGAAGCGTGTTTAACGTCAAAAAAGCCTTTCAAACGTTTGAAATGTTTTTCGAAGCGTTTAAAACGGAACCACACTCGGTGTAGAATGGGCCTACGTCTATTACACTTGTCCACGTAATTAATCGTGTATGCGATTTTGTAACGTGTGAACAAATTCCTTTTTTCAAACATGGTCCACTCGCTTAGTCTTGCGCAAACAAGTACGAGTTATGTCCACAACATAAGATTCATATCAAGCCTGGGGGAGTTAGAGAACATCTCCAAGCGAGATTCTTGCCGCGATGAAAGGCATGATACTCCATAGTGTACAAAGGTACCATAAATAATTCTCCGTGTCATCTTGACCCCGTTTTCTTGTATTCCGGGATTCTGGTATCCGCAGTCTCTAGAGGTATTCTGCATCAAAGTAGAGAGCAAGCCATGCAACATGATAAACTACGAACTCTTCTCCGTCTCAGAAAAGAACACGGACGGCAACAAGTTCCAAATGGTCTTCCGAAACCAATCCCACCACTGGCCACTACACCAGCCCCCCCAATGCCTATAACAACGGCCCCTCCACCGGATATACCATCCCCTCCAGACCCACCTTGAACTATAGCCCCCAGCACAGAAGTATCCCCTGAATTCCCGCCCGTCCCATTCACAACAATTGAAGGAACAAAACCGGTCCCGTTAAGGCCAGCTGCAACAGGAGTTGGTGTTGCTGCAGGCATTGATACTCCAGTATCAGTCCCAAACACGTCGGAATCACTCGAAGAAGTTTCTCGGCGACTACAGAGAACTGCGTTCTCATCATTTTCGGCTGTGGTGAGCCGAACGCACGAAGGGGGAGTATCTAGAATGGTCAAAATCCCTTCATCGGGTCGAATAGCATCATTGCTACCATCCTCGTTACTCAAAGGCATCTCTTCATTGTCTCTCAGTTCAGAAATGTCGCAAACAAGCTGTGTTTGGTCCTCTGAGGAGCACATGTCGTCATTACAAGTTAAGCCCAGGAGGACTCCTGTTTCTGGATCTGGCTGCGGAGAAGTTTCAATGATATCTTCAAATTGCCTTCGGTATTGGTACAGAAATGACTCAGATTCAACTTCAAAGGCATCATCTACAGGATGTGTTCCACTGACTCCTGGCATCCCAACTGCAGGAATTCCAAATCTTCCTAGTCCCCCTACACCCCCCACCCCACCTAGCCCCCCAAACCCACCTGCCGATCCTGCCCCAGTTACCGCGCCTGCCCCACCTACCGTCAACCCAGTGAATAACCCACTTAACACTCCGCTCCCACCTACCTCACAAAAATCCCCAGACGAGATTGAACGCGAAGAAATCTCAAGTGGTTGGTCATCCCCAATCATTGTAAAAAGTATTGGAGAAGATCGTGCGATAGACAGAGAGAAACGAATGAAGAAGAAAACAAAAATTCCAAGTTCAGCCATATTCCTAATGGTATTTGGGGTGCGGATTGGAAACTTCCGGCAAGAAAGGGCGTTAAAAAATACGAGAGGATCGCGTTGTGGAAAGCTATGCAGCAAGGTTAACTGAGAATCAAAAGCCTGAAGCAGTTCCCTCAGAACCGGAACCATGAAAAAGGACAGTCGAGCTTCTACGTTCGTAGTTAAGTATTAGGTGGTCCAGATGATGTGCCTACACAAATAACAAGGACGGGGCTGATTACAGTAAATGCACATTACCTTGTTGCTTCCCCCTATGCATTTATTTTGTCGTACGGAAGGTTGCGTGGTACCTCGTATCTGATGATAGCAGTCTACGAAGAACTCTCTGAATGCAACTGAATGCGCTCACATAAATGTGTGTAAAACTGTTACGTATAAAAGTTCCTCTCCGGAAGGAGAAACCTTATAAGTTTTGGATCACGGCACATGGACGTTATCCAGAATATCAACACTCCACAGCTTGTTTTTCTTAACGCTTACCTCAGGTAAGGAGATTTCTGACTCTCAGTACTCAGGAGGATCTCGAAGAAAAGCAAGTGGTTGGAAGCGTTACGGGTACACTTTTCTTTCGACATGAGGAGCTCAAAATTCAAGTCTAATATTCCGAAGTGCGAGAGAGCCTCAGGGGATATTGCGGCTATAAAGTGTTAACGGATGAAAGCGGGTAATCAACGCGAGGGAACGACCGTACGGTTCTCGATCACTTTTGAGCATCTGTCGAAGGCATACAAAGCAGAGAAAGTTGTGCATAGCTCACCCTCTTCTTATCCGATAGGTCTGGTTTGTAGAATATTTGCATTTGATTTGAAATGATTTGAATCAGAGGAGAGTGCATTTGTGCACGTGTACATGTGCATATGCACTGAACGGTGAA
>JASCIV010000565.1:0-16595 GCA_030374735.1 Gracilaria caudata
CCCGGGACCCCTGCATCTGGGCCCATAACTATGAAAACAACTGAGCAACTCCGGCGCTCTTGCCTGGTCCTCTGTACTGTATCTCAACTCTTTTATAAGTATTGCATTCTTCTGAAGACCCTGATCAAAAGGTGATATCGTTCATGAATGACGCGTTTCTAAGGTGCCAGTGAACAATATGAGTATACCTGTGCTCACAGAAGGAAACCTAATCTTGCTCAGAAACAACCGCTCGTGCAGGAGAACTTCCACATTCAGACGGATAGTCATAACAACGACGGCTCTTTTTATTTTGTTAACTGTTAAGAAAGTGGGAAGGCTGTATTGTCTATCTGAGACAGTCTATGCTAGGCACTCCAGCTAATTAGCACATATATCTCTCCTTGTCACAGCTTCCGGTCAGCTTTCTCTAAGCCAATGGAATCAGGCGACGAAGTCGTGGCTCATTTTCGAAATAGTACGTAAACTACGGGTGATTGTTGTTTCGACAGCCCGGAGCACCCTTAATGCCATTACGTAGTTCGGAAAACAACGCATTTTTTATACCTTTTGGCCTGCTCAGCGCTCAAATTGACGTTCGCCACCGAAGGCGGATTGTCGCTCTGTAGCAGCTGGTAGCTGGTAACATAAACCCTGACACAAGATCCAAGATCTGGCCTATCATTTTGAAAAGTCTCATGACCAATTGAGGAACCAATCTTGTACTTCATCGGAAACGGTTTGAACTGGCCCATCGTGTAATTAGCGCCGTGAAAGAAGTTGAACGGACGTACATTGTAGCCGGGCAGAATGAACTGTGGATAGATGCCATGGGAGTTGCAAATGCCGATTCGTTCCTCGGCGTGACGCGACACGATCTGCACATTGGACGCGGTGTTGTCGGGCGCGTCTAGCGTGAAATACGGCGGGCTATTGTGTCGCTCGAAGCGCAGTTGGCAGTCGTCGTACGCGAGCTGGCACCAGTCGGGCATCTCGAAGCTGGTGGCAGCCGCAACCAGAAGAGAGAGGGAGATCACGATGAGCTTTGCGAATGTCATGATGGCGTGCAGCGGAAGTTGAGTGTGCGGAGGTTGTGTGGGCGGGTGCAGAGCTTCTTCATCGGCGAAGCTTCTTTTATAGGACGCGGGCGAAGGGGGTGCGACGGAGACTTGTTGCTGCGGTAGGGGATGAAACTGCAATGTGGAGGGCTGTGGGTGGGGTAGACGATTTAACGGAACAGGAACGGCGCGTACTGCGGAGAGGGTGGCAGAATGACAAGGTTTACCAACGGGAAGGTAACGTACCAGACAGATCAATAAGCTTTGTGCTCTTCATGTTGCGGCACAGCACTCGCGCGCAGCGCCTCTTGCTGGGCACGTGAACAGCTGTCGTCGTGTACACTTCGAAAAATAGAACGCCAATCAAATTTTTTTGTTTGTTCCCCCTTTTTGGTGGTTTGCACGGTGATGAGAACTTGATTTTGATCATTTCACTCTTTACACCTTCGATTCAAAAGGAGGCATATGCGGCGTTGGCGGGAAACTCTCAGATTTTGGTTGAATCATGCGTCAACTCTTCTTCTCGGCCATGGCCAAAACAACCACAAACAGAACAAATCGCAGTGCCTTGAACACACGCAAAGCAAGCCAGTGGTGCTGCTCTACAACTTTGCTGCTGTGCATGGATTTAGGCCGCTTCTCGCCTTACTTTCCACGGCCACCTTTACCACGACCACCTTTACGACGCATATTGGTGCGACTGCCAACCACGCCTGAAACCATATCACTAATGCGCGTGCGGTGCGCCTCAGCCGAGCCGCACACCACATCCGGCACTTCCTCCGAATACGGCTTGCAGATATCAGGCGTGTCCAGCTTCGAACTATCTCCGTTGAGAACCTTCTCGCGGCATTTCTTCACCAGCGCCACCATCTGTCGCATCGTCGCCGGCGTGATATTCACGTTCAACGGGTACGACTTGAGCGCGTACACCACCGCCGACGAGTCGCCCATGTCGTCGTTATAATTCGTGGTGCGGAAGCCCGACGTGTACGTGGTGTGCGCGCCATACATGCCATCAATCTCCGAGCCGCTGCGCAACCACCACCACATCATATTCGCCACATCCTCCTGCAGCTGATTGCTCTGCGCCAGCAATTGCTTGCCCGCGTCACTGCTGTCATCCAGCTCTCTCTCGTAGCGCTTTTCGGCGTCCTCTTGCTCCTCGTAGATGCGGAACAGCGTCACAAAGCCCGTGTCCTGGTTGTTCACGCACACCATCGATTTCTCGGTGGCCAGGATGGCACGCAGACACAGCGACATCTCCAACACGTTGGTGATGGTGGTTTGGAAGCCCTGCATGCCGAAGAAACGGATGGTGGCCCACGCACTGAGTGCAGGCGCCGCGGAGCGCGACACCTCCAGCGAGTATAAGCCGGGGTTGTATTTGGTACGCTCGTTGAGATACACGGCGCCGGGACGGTTCATCAGAGACTTGAAGTGAACCAGGTCCTTTGCCAGGAACAACGAAGTGGCGTATGGTACCCAGCCGGTTTTGTGAAAGTCGATGCCCACTGCGTCGGCGTACTCAATTTTGAGAATCTTGTTGTATACCCTTTGGATTTGGTTGCGCACGTATTGCGAAAGGCCGTTCACGTTTGCGTCAAAGTCGTAGTCCTTGAAGGTGAGGAACGACCAACCAATCACGGCGTCACAGTAAATCAGCGGCCGTTGATATCCCGGCGGATTCTTGAACGTACTCAAGATGTTGTACACCTCGTCCACAGGGTCAATAGCGAACGCATCGGTGGTTCCCATGGTACAAATCACAGCCAGCACGGGGATGTGCTTCTGACTGAACTCGTCGAGCTTTTCTTGCAGGTCTTCGGTATCCATGGCATTGGTGTCGTCGTCAGTTTCGATGGTGACGATGTTGTCCATGCCAATGCCGAGCCAATCGGTGGAGTTCATCATGGCATAATGGCCTTGTTGCGACACCAAGATCTTTCCATCCACACGAACGCCGTGACAGCGACTGTTGCGCTTCTGCATGACGTGCGTGAGCGCATACTTGATGCCATACAAGTAGCACCCCGATCCTCCGTACGTGAACAGTCCGCCTGCCTTCTCCGTGTCCCAGTTGGGGATGAGGCCTGCGATCATGGCGGCGGTCTCCATCTCCGCTTTCTCCAGGTTCCACGCGTACTCCCCCTCGATGAAGTTCTGCGAGAAGTAGTTGGCAAACAGGGTGGCAATGATGGACGCCTTGTTGGCAGGCGGCAACACGTTTGGCTGGGAGAGAGGGTGAGCGGTGTTGATCATACCCTCAAACAATTCCAGCATGTCGGACACCACGTCCTGCAGAGAACTGACGGTCTCGGGGATCTCAGCTTGATTCACCTCAGAGTAGTCGGGCAGTTCGTACTCGGTGCCGAGATACGCTGGTCCGCCTTTGCGCTGCTTCATGTCCTCGAGCTGCCCCAGTGCCACCGCAACTTCAGAGCGAAACGGATCGGAGTGGGAGTGATACGGGGTTGGGAAGAACGACGAGGTCATGATCTGACGCGTCTTCAACCATTTTGGAGCGTTTCGGCGCACGCGACCGTTGGGTTTGAAAAGACCGTCGTAGAACTCGGCGGGGGGAGCGTCGGCTGGCTTTGCATCCGGTTTCATGGTGGTGGTGCGCGTCTGGTGTGAAGAGAAAGAAAAAAAGCGCAGCGAGGTTGAAGAGGGGACTGTCGAAGGCACAGCGTACGCGGTCGGAGCAGCGCGTGGCGGCTCTTATATGGCATTCATGATTGGTGCGAGATTCGAGATTTCGGAAGCAACTGATGAGGTAAAAAAAAAATCTGTATTCGCGATAACCTACTTTCGTAGTGAAGACTCGCCTCGAAGGTTAGTTGCTGGTTCATTCTTCAATGCCACTCGAAGGATAAACAGGATGAACGCGTACGCGCTACAAGTACGAACTTCCCACAATACACGTGTGTGTTGTATGGTGAACCGAAAGTTGCTAAAAGCCGCACACGTGGACACGCCACGCGGCGCAGCCAACGCGCGCCTCGCCTCGCCGTCGCAGCACGTCGTCGAAATGCGAGCGCTCGCCTCCTGCGCGTGGCGCCTCATCTCGCCGTCGTTCGATGCCCGCGTATCGCCGCGCCGCCCGCGCCGTCGCAGAGCTCACCACCGCCGCCACAAAGCCGCGCTTCGGCACCGACACGATGCGTTGCTCGCGGCGCCACGCATTCGGTCCCCATCAAAGCCTGACGCGCCCCCTCGACTGCGCTCTTTTCGCGAAGCGCCGCTGCGTCATTCCGTCGCTTCCCACCGCACCGCTCCAGCACGACGTGAAGCGTGTATCACATAGCACACGCCAGCGCTGACTGTTTGCGTGCCGGCGTTGCAGCACGCGCGTTTGAGCGAGTCGCGCATGCGCAGCCCTGTGCTTCATCGTGCCACGCAGCGCCACATCTGGCGGCGCTCACTGCGTTTGCGTCGCGCTTCGTAGTGGTGCGCGCGTAGCGGCTGCGCCACGGCGTTGGATGATGCGTCGGCCGCACAACGTGCGGTCGCGCCCGTGGCGTGGTATCAGGTCTCCAACACGTCGGCGACACAATGCGCGCCGCCGGACGGACGGCCAGTCAAACCCCGGCGCACGGCTCGCGCAAACGCGTCTATACCCGCTTCATCACTACCCGCATGCGCGCACACACGCAACACGGCCAGGTGCGTGATGAACGCCACACAACGCTCACGCTTGCTTGACACGCCGCTTGGTGAACGGCACCACGTCGCGCACGCCGTACTGTAGCTTGTCGCAAAGGAGTCAGACGCAGCAGCTCGAAACGGCGCGTGAGCGCCTTGCGCAACCGCGCGTCGCCTGCTCGTGCGCGTGCGCCATGTGCGCCATCTCAGTTCGCCAGTTCGCCGTGCGCGCCGACTGCTGGTCGCGCGCGTCTCCCACACGCGCCCAAAAATGAGCGCCGTGCGGCCTGCAACGCGTTCGTTGCGCGGCGGATCGGAGACCTGCAGCGGCGCGGCGGCGTGGTGGTGGTGGTGGAGGAGGAAGAAGAGGAGGCGGCGCTCGCAGTAGGGCGCGTGGCAGCGCGAGGTGCGCTTGGCGTTGGCGGTTGGTGCCGTGGAAGGGCGGCACGCTCTGGCGCAGCTGCTCCGGCGGCGCGTTCAAGTCCGTCGGCGCGGCACGTCGCGACCGCCATTGAGGCGGCGGCGCGCGGCGGCGGAACGCGGGAGACACAACCCGAGTGCGTGCGAAAGTACACGTTCAGCCCGCCACGTGGCCACCTCCGCACTCGCTCTGCCTACACTGTCCGCACCATCACAGTGCAACAGCGAGCCACGTGTAAAAGTGTTCACCTTTGCACAACTCTTACCAGATGCGATCTCGTCGCCGAAGCGTGCCGCTTATCGCCAGTTGCTACGCACCAAGCCCCCTTTGTTCAGCTCCCCCACGTTGATGCTATGGGAGCTTTGCAAGCCCTGACGGGAAGCCATTCGAGCATGACGCTGTCTCACACAGCACAAAGCGCGTGCAGATCACACTCGAATGTGAATGTGAATGCAAGTTCGACGGTGAAGCCATCGAGGAGGGTAAATGCCCATCTCCGTCTCCATCTTCGGCTCCGTCTTCGTCTCGGTCTCCATCTCTGCAATCTACACCACCTGGCGAGGAATTAACGGAATGTAAGGCGCTTTTCAATTCACCAACGTGCTGGCCTCGTCCCACGACTGACAGGTGTTTTGAATGCCTAGAGAAGTACGGGCCTAGCGCTCTCTTCCCGGAGGGACTCTCGAGTAAGCGTCATACTGTTCAAGGGTCGTTTGAGCAGGGTCCCTGCTGGGATAAAGAACGAAAAGGATTCAGTGTGTGTGCTTGTTTGTGCCATCACCTTAATGTCCGTTGGCGTTAACCTTTACTTTGTTTCTTTGCTTCAAGATAATGGTGGTGAACCGGTATGTAGACCCATTGGTTGCTCCAAACGCTCTCTACCATTCCGTACATTGTTTATTGGGAACAGAAGTGGGAGTGATGATATTCACTCTTGTGGCTTATCTAAAGAGCAGGCTCGTCAAGCGTTCAAATGAGCGGTCGTTCTCTTCCACGAGAAGCTCTATAAACACGTGGCCTTCTAGCACTGCCTTGCCGTTCTGGAGTGACCACGGCCATGATTGCCTCGCAAGTATCTGCGTACTCGAGACACAAGTCAAGTACCCTCTGAACACTGTCACGAGTCTCCTCGAAATCGTTCGCCAGTCAGTCACCGGCATCATCAAACATTTCGGAAACGTCGCGTGCATTATCGGCAACATCGATACCAAAGAAAGTTCGTTCTGTATGCTGTTCTCTGGTTCTCTGTCTGTTCCCCAGAGATTGCGCAGATGAGAGGAGTGAAGGTGCCTCGAAACAGGTTTCTCAGGGAGAGTTGGTGGTGGAAGACGAACACCCAATGCTGCTTCATTGTTCCCGCTGCTCAGTGCAGAAGATAGTGTAATCTGGTACTGTTGGATATTGTTCGGTGATTGCTTGAATCCAATGCCCTCCAGGCAACAGTGCTTGGTTTTGGGACACTGCCAATGCGGAGCAACTGAGCACGTATTATACTCATGTCGGCTCCATCCAGTCCCATTTTCCCTGCGTCAATCTCCCCTTGACATCGTCTCTAAGCGCCTCCTCTTCTCCTTATGCAGTCGTAAGTTCCATCTCGATCAACGCAGTATCCCTCCCTCTGCCCCTGCCCACGGCAAGTCCCTCATCACTCTTCATTCCTATTTGGTGTTCGCTTGACCATTGTGCCAGCGCTCAACCAGAAACCCCGTACATGAGGTTCAATTCGTCATCAGCAGCCGCCAAATCCACTTCGGCCACGGACACGCCCGCACGGCGCTCCTCTTCGTCCCCCTCCTCTTCACCTTCCAAATGCTCATCTAGCGCTACACTACAATCTGCCTTGCCTCCCGCCGTTGTGCCAGCCACGCAGGGCGTTAGTATGACTCCTCGCGTTCCCACACTGTTCGTCACGCCTTGTAGCGCCATCACCTCCTTTTCCGACGCTCTTGTTCTCTTCTGCTGCAGTTCTGCGTCTTCGCTTGGATCGGAAGAGCAGTGCTGCAACAACCCTTCGCTTTCTCACGAAGACTTCCAACGTTCAGCGGACAGAATTCGGGCTACTGTATTTGAGTACGCTAACTCAGCTCAAGGGAGGTCGGTCACAACGCCCCCTTGTCGCACCAAGAGTGGGACATTTCGCCTAGTGTGTCTGGCTCTCTTTCTCCTGTTTCACGATCGCATCAGTGCCCCCGTTTTTCTCATACATATTATGAATCTTGTCATTGTTGACGCACTACAAGGCACTTTTCATTTGATTCCTGAATTGGTTGAAGATCACTGCACCGTTCGCGGAAATGGAGCAGTCATTTCTATGGCAGATGATATGTTGTATGTATTTGAAAAGCCAAGGACTCTGCTTCATAAAATTCCCACATCGTGTGTGTCCTGCTTTCGAATGACGCTTGTGCATTGGAAAGCAAAGAAAAGTGCTCAGCAACTGTGGCAACAACACGCACTAAACCTGCAGCGATCTTCGTATTGCGTGGAGATCGTCACGATGGAGAAGACAATTCTTCTGGGCAACTGTGGGGACGAGAAGTGCACAGCTTTGTTTGTCAAAGAAGCCAACAAGAGACTGCAAGCTCTCAGAGAGCTTGGAATGGTTCAACCGCTAAGATTTGCTGACGTGTATTGCGACGACAGGCCATACTCTGCTATCCAAGTGCCTGTCACATCCGAACTCGTCGACGACCAGGCTCTCACGTCAGCACAAATGTTGAACCTGGGTGTCAAAGTCAAACGCAAGGGAAACGAATCGGTGGAAATAAGCTGGTATCACCCAAGTGAAGAACATTATTTACCCCTGACATTGAGATCTCTGCATCTTTCTCTTCTGATAGTACTGTTTGGGCTTTCATTTTTCGACTTTGTCCCAGTAAGAATGCTCATGATTGTGAACCTTGTTGCAACGTTCTTTCCTGTGAATCACAATTCAATATCATGGAGAACATTTGCCGGTAGTACAAGACGAACACATTCGTTTGGTTTGAATGTTCTTGGATTTGTACTGTTTCGGCGACATCATATACGTGTCAGAGAAATAGTATCCATTGCTATAAATCGCTCAAAAGTCGAGAAGATGAGGTCGACGTTTTCAACGTTCAGCATTTCCGCTGTGAATGGACGGCGCTTAGAGCTGGAGTTAAGATTCAAATCTGGGAAGACCACGGTACTAGAATCGCTCTTTCCTTATGAAGCTTTCATCATAGCCAAAGAGTTATGCAGTTTGCTTGCTATTGTGAAAGCAGGTTCTGCTCGAAGGAAGGAGCAGGTAGATGATGTCGATAGAGATGCTTTGCTTGCTGTGGAAGACAGGAATTAACCAAAAAAGTAGGAAGAACATTTACATTTTATAGTGGGGGAGCACGATGGCGAGATCTCCAGTTGAAAACAAATACTTGAGCTGAATTGGAGAGCAAATGGGAAGATTGAACAGTGCCACATTTTACTAGATCTACAAATTTGTTTTTCGATTTTTGCACAGTTGCAGTTAAATGAACAGTAGGTGATATATCGCGCTGGCAATTTGAAGCCTCGCAGTAGAGCAACTTCAATCCAAACTGTAAATAATAACACAATTCGGGTTTGATTGCACGAGTGACACGTCATTCAATCACATAGTTTGTTTTTACGCAATTACGGGTTAGGTCATCGTTATGCAAATAGCTTACTGCACAACTATTACTGCTCTACATTAAAAATGCGTTCTTACGCAATTGAAAATCATACATGTAAAAATAGATTACCATGCATACGACTTGTAATTAAAATATTTCACTACAGTTATGAAAAATATAGTCAACAGCACATTAGCTACTATTTTTTCATAGTTATAAGAAAAATACGCATATCGTTGGTACTGTTATACCTGTTTGGGAAAAAGCTAGTCTGATGCCTTTTCAAAAAATACTGCGTATAAAGCAGAAGAATATATGCGCAACAGTTGTTTGTATTCGTAGGTTACACTGCTAAATTATATTGTAGGTATTATACATGCAAAGATCGATTCACTTCTGCAAATTCTAATAATTACGTTTACACCAATATTTGTTCAATACTTGACTTATTGCGCACTGTGTGCATTAACTACTCAAAGATTCATTTTGTTTACAATGGTACTCTCCGTATTAATATAAAGCAAAGCATTTTGCTTGGATCTACTCAATTTTCTGTGTCAACAACTTCTGCGCATGCAAATATGTATGCAAATTCAATCAGCACGCTTGCAAAACAAGTGTTTATTAGTTGATAGTGGCCCTGTAAACATGAAACAAAATCTCTGTAATTAAAGGAAACGGAATATTATTTGATTGGGCGCATTCAGTGTAGTATCTCATTTTGCGCAACTGAAGGCTTCATATTAATTTTACATGAAAATACGTGACCATTCAGAGTATTGATAGATTAGTGTATCGGAATACCAAGACGCCGAGTAACTGCGTAAGAAGAAACAAACTTCGTTGAAGGTCTACTGTATACGTGATTGTCGAATGCTGGCTTGCCCGATCAAAATCATATGAGGCAAAAAAGGACGTCCTTATGGCTAGACAACAAGAATTGGAACGCTTAGCATGACAAAGAATCTTGGAGAGCAATGAAAAAATTAACGGAATGGAACTATGAGTTTGAATTTACGACGGGAATGTTTCCACACGTTGAATGTGTCATAACATAAGCTATACACAAAAACAACATTCTATAGCGGTCTTCAACCCAGTGTTTCTTTTCCATGTGCCTACTTTTCTTTTTTGTGAAAAGCACGACGAATTAGCAAAAGTACAGAAGATCCTATATGGCTTTCTATGGCTAAGAGCAGTAAACTTAACACTTACCCTTGGATGTAAATATCCTGTTGCCAAGAAGGCGTATGACCTCTGAATAGTAACGGTGCCGGTTTGTATTCAGGTTAAGTGCGTACAACAAATCTCTATCGCCTCAGCAGCATGCAGAAATAAGCACGGTGATATATACGGTCTTCTTAACTGGAAATACGACGGGTGTGCCATACAAAGCTTTCCGTTTCTCGCAGACAGTATATGCTCTCTGCGAGAAACGGGAACCTATGTGCCTTTGTACGCAATGGCCGTTGAGAGAGGTATTAAAGACTTTCGTTGCAAGCCTTTCGCGGATCCATTTGCTTTCTCATAAGTATATCTCTTTTTCAATTCTAATTCCCTGCAAGGCTTTAGTCGTTCGTTCCATCTCAGCGGCAGCCGATCCATCTTTCCTCATCCGACCACGGCAGTAGCCCTGTACTGAGTTCTCTAATACCGCAGAAGCATAGAAGCCCGTTCAACCCGATGTGTGATCCACGAAGGCGACGTTTGTCGACTTCTCGGCCAAATAATAATAGGCTAAAAGCTGCTATTAGGGCAACGCTACCAGTAAAGGTAAATCTGAGAGCTAAAAAGGCAAGAAGCCAAATTGAGATTTGGCTCTCAGCAGAGTACTCCTACTAGACCAGAAGCCGAACGACGCGAGTACGAGCATATCCGCGTCTGGCACTATTATGCGCAATCTCCCGCAACATGAGCCAGACCTTTTCAGATGAAAAAATCGAGATCTACAGCGAGGATGAACAGTGCGCGGTGCAAACCGCAACAGCCATCGTCGGCCTACTGCGTTAAACATGCATTCCAGTGCCACAGTGCCACAAATGTAAAGAGAGTCCTAGCGAGTCTAAATGTACCAGAAAAACTATGCCAGTGGTATCCAGACTACCATATTTCCAGCCCGTGTATCCACCATCCAAATTCAGAAAAGTCCGCATACCGCTTAAAATGTCCTGGATTCTGCACAATGACTTGTTGAAGGCGGAAACATTGTTGTTGCAACAAAAAAGTGCTTCGCACGTTCTAGGTTACACACCTCATCAGAAGCTTTTGTGGACATTGCACAGGGTGCACAAGCCTTGTGGTTTACACAAGTAAATGACATGGTTCGTATGTCCCCCGAGATTCAACGCCTATACTTTACTATAGTTCTCAAAGTTATATACCGTCGTTACGGGCGTGTTTACCTCAATCAAGAGCCAAACGTCCACGAGATGCGACGAATTGGAGCAAAATATTCTCGTGCAGGTTTCTCGGGGCTGTATTGGCTGCGTGAACTGCATGCACCTCTATGAAGGCAATCAAAAGACAGTATTACAACCCCGAGGATGGTCGACTAGCTACAATATCTTTTGAAGCGCTGTGTGATCGTAGACTCTATTTCTGGCATTGTTTTCCTGGACGTTGTGTGACCAACAACGACATCACCGTTGTTGATAATAGTCCACTGTTCATTGACATATTGTCGGGAAGGCGACAAATGACGCTTTCAGAGTGGTATAACTTTTGGAGGAGTTAACCGTACCGGTCAACTGCACTACCTAGTAGATGGCATATACCCACGATGGGTTATATTCGTCGGCCCGAACCACGCTCCGGTCAATGACCATGAGCTTCACATGACGAGGACACAAGAATCTACACGAAAAGATATCGAGGGACTCTTTGGAGCTTTACAAGGGCGCTTTAAAGTCTTGCGTCATGAGCCCCTTAAATGGAGTGATGAAATCATCATCTAAATTAGTCAAGTCTGCGTAATTTTACACAACATGCTTGTTGATATGGATGGCGGCGGGAAATTTAACGGTGAGGTCGATGAATGTGGAGAGGTCGTTAACATGGTTGAAGAGTTCGCAGAAGAGGATCAAACTGTGACGGGTACGGGAAGTTCGCAGGATGCAACAAATTCTGAGATGAACAACAACGATTCTCCACCAGGTTTACTTGAATTACTGGAGAGAGAAAAGCTCGTAACAAGCGAAGTAGAGCACATTAGCCTGACCGAAGCGCTTTCCCATCATATATGGGCTTTGAGGGGCTAACTGCAGTAAAACATGTCAAAACACACTGCTCGTTCACAGAGTAGTTCTGCGGGACTCGCTGAACCTTAAGCCGCTTCTGGCGGCTGGGGCTCCGCCCCAGACCCCGCTCCTCGGCGAAGGCCTCCGAACCCTTGTTTTCGTGTGGCGCTTGCTCCGCTCGCGCCACGTCTCCATCTTCAATGAGCTGTCTAGTGAGCGAGCTCATGGTCTGCAACGGCGTTTTGCCTCCTCCCTCTCGGTCGTCCGTGTGCGTGCTGGACAGTGAAGTCTGCGCGAATTGATAGGAAGAGGTGTTTCCCACCAAAATGGAGCCAGAATGAGGTGGGTCACGAAGGTCCTGAACAGCACTTTGGGTTTCAACCGCTGATTCTTGCACTACTCCAATGGACTCAAAGCCTCCAAGAATGGATGCTCTTCTCATCAGTTCATCGAGGTGTTTGTTTCTCACAGACAATGGGATCGACATACGATACAATGTTTTGAGTTGAAGTGCGATGGATGCCGCCTGTTTCTTGGCTACTGCAGAACCTTTCATAGTCTCTGTCATGTCGTGCACATTACTTGCGACCTTAGATATATTGCGTTCCACACTTTTCTCTATCTTCTGCTTCTTTGCTCCCTTCAGACGACAAGAGGAAGGCGCATCCATCGAAATTAACCCAGTTCTATGAGAGGTATTATCATCGATATCCTGTGCTCTTTCATTTTCAGGCAGTTTGTTGCCAGGGCGATATCCTGGTGCGGTTTGAGAGCTTCCGCCAACATTTGTGGCAAACTTCGGACAAGACGATAACAAACGAACGGCAGTCAAGAAGCGAATAGAGCCCGGCATTTTCTCTTCCCCTTTCACCTTAAACTTGTTTTTGTTTCGATACAGAATCATGATGTTCTGCAATGCTTGTTCTTCAGTTTCCGCTGAAGGAATGGATGAGCGATATAACTTTTCCGCTGCCAAGTATTTCTGAGACAGTTTCGACACTAGACCCATCTTGACTGCAGACTTGTAGGAGATCGAACGCAGTAGCATTCCGGTTGTTTCTGGTATATCTTTTGGACGCTTTTCCAGAGAGTGTCAGCGTTTTGCTCTACAATTGATTGCGAAGCAGCAATCAAAGAGCGTGCAAGAGCTAGATCTTCTCCGGGACTGAAGTTTCGGCCTCGGGTTGAGGTCTCGGCGGTGTTTTCGGCCGTTGTAAGGCACCTGGACTCTCAAGAGGTGGACTAGAGATGCTCACACAGATAGTCTCGTGTTGAAGTGATGACATCTGGTTGGCGCGCAATATGATTTGAAGGTGGCGCGAAAACGAGAGAACGACGACGTGGCTCGATGTCATTTGTTCCGCTGTTTGGCTCTGGAGCTAAACGCAATGCCAAATCTCGTCCGATTTGGCATTTGATTCAGCTCCAAAGCTAGAATTTTTAGCTTTAGGGCATTTCCACCCGTGTGACTGAGTCCCGAATTCCATTTTTTCCGGTCCTGCCTGGGCTCAACAGGGGCGCGCGTCTGGTCAAGCCAGCCGAAACACAGTAGATATGGCCCAAAAGTGCGGCGTTTTATCCGGAACTCCTAAAAAATCAATCAAAACGGCGTTTTGGGCTGGCGTTTGTGACAGGCACTGCCATCTTTCCCACGTGTGCTACAGATTTGCAAGGTGGAAGCACTTCTGTCCCTGAAGTACACAGGCTACTGTTTTAGGGCAAAATTTTAGTCCAACGGGTGTGAATGCCCTTACCTCATCCGATAGACATGCAAAATTGCATGCCAAAGCCAAAAATATAGATATTTACCTATTTGGCTTCACTGATAGCGTTGCTCTTACGAAGGCGACAGCAAGGAAATTTTTGTGACTGAAGGGACGACGGGCAACCGTCTAACAGATTTAAGACGGCGACATAGACAACTTGTTTTTCGTTGGTGGGCGAAGACATACTTCAAATGCACCTCAGAAGGCGACAAAAAGGAACAAGGCGACAAACCGCCCCATAGTGGGTTTCGAACTGAACAACGATAATGAAAAAGCGACAAAAAAGCTTCACAAGGCGAAAATCAATACATTTAAAGAAACAGCAGATAAACGATCCTATTACCAGCGCGACATATTTAACTTGTAGTATTCAGTTAAACAGCTGTCGCAAGTTGCAATTGTCTCTAATAGAACCATTACAGTCACATAGAATACATTAATAACTGCGATTTTTTTTGGCAGATGGACCACTTTCAAACCATTCCTTCTTACATTTTCCAGCGTGCTTGACTGGGGGCCCACGAGGAGGAGCTAAAGCTTTTGGGACCTCCATTTGATCTCCAAAACTAACCAATATTTGTGCTGTAGCAATAGCTTGGTCAACATCAGCTTGATCCGGCAATGAAAAGCAAACGTCTTGGTATTGGTTTTTCCACCGCCGTCAAATGACGCCCATCACTAAACTTGTATACGTTTTTCGATCCGTGCTTTTCAGTAGTAACTGCAACACCATGCAGACACGGAAAGCCAGCTCCAAGCTTTGAATATGCGCAGCATGACGGTGGTTGCTGTAGACCTTCAGTGAAGCGAACACGTCTAGTTTGAAACCCGTTTGAAAATCTTCGTACCGTTTCTTCCATTTGATCAGAACCTCCCAAAAATTGCACTGTAGAATGATATATGCGGGACCAGCTTATACTTGAAGCAATTTCCTTTTCGACAAATGGTCGAACTGGCTCTTTCCACCCCACAGCGGCGACCTGGCGTTTCAAGAAGCTAGTGCTTTGTGTGAGAAGTCCACGGCACACAATTTTTTGAGGCTCGCAAGCACGAATGCCGTTTCGAAGGCTTCAAGACATTTGACTTTCGGACCCCTGAGGGATAGTGGTCAGATCTTGTAGGCTGCTGGTTGCGCGGTACACGTCGCTGTCTTTGAATCTAGAAGATATTCCTGCATGACCTGGGAAGACTGTTTCTTGATTTCGGCAAGCGCGATAGTTGTGAAACGGAAGAGACCGAAAAACACACGAAGACGTTCGAGATCTTTCTCTCAATGTGGTAGACCAGTGATGGAGACTCTCCGGACGTACACGTCAATGCGTGTGTGTGATCCTCCACAAGAGTACTATATCCCACATAGTGGTGAGTGCGACGTGTCCTTAGGGGCACGGAGCACCGGAGGTAAACCACGAAAGAAACCCAAATATGGGGAAAGAATATCCACGAGAGTGGTGGTAAAAACAAGAACGAGAGCAATGTAGTGCAAACTCGTGCGAGTACATGAGCGAGGTTGTTCCTCATATCACCCGTATCGAGGATGACCTGAGCAGGAAATGGTTATGATTATTGGCCCGCCTACGGGGGAAGCCTGGTTAGCTGGATGCGCGACTTGTACCGGTGACTGGTGGTGATGGTGGACGATTGGTATGACTTGTGCAAGTATGACTATTGTACAGGTATGATTCTGTCATGGATTGTCCCGATTTTACGGGCCTGACACTGGCCCTGAACAGGGACCAACACATATAATACGTGTATGGACCAGCAGTGGTGTACGCTTGATTAAGTAATTTTATAACTATTGTAGAATAATGTCTACACTACTAGGCCAGATCCTCAAGGCCCTGGCCTCCTTCAAGTAAATTCAACGAATGTTTGTGCTACGCAAAGAGCTTCTTCATAACGAAGTGCTTGGCACTGGATCGTGCTGCCTACTCTGGTCTGTAACTCTCACGAGTACAGCCGTGACTGGTACGGTACATCCACCCCCTTCGGGTCTTCCTGGTTGCGCAGGCTACTACTCTACTTTGTTATTTCTGTTTCTTTTGTTCTCCGCCTTAGAGTGTATCAACCGCTACCGCCCCTGTATAGAGTTTTCTCTTCCGTTTTCCTACCGTTTCAGGCACATATCCGTGTGTGTTTTCCCTTGTTTTCTTTCCCGTTTTTCCCCATTCACTCCGAGGAGCATCCGTAGACACGGCTCTCACCGGTATCCGGTCTGGTACATCACGCCGCATCTCAACCTCCTAGGTTTAGCCCGAAGTAGCACTTCGGTCTTACACCCGGCTCGCTTGTGCTACAGGAGGGCTCTGTCGCTGCTCTACCTCGTCTCGACGGCAGGGTATCGAACGCCTTGTACAGTCATTTCCCGATCGGGGTTTGCACCACAAGTGGTCTCCCGACCTAGAAGCTTCAGGTTGATCACGGGATTTGGTTGGTGAAGTTACTGGATCTAAAGTCGTTCCTGTTTAGGAGTTTTCCGTTTTATCCGCTCTTTGGATATCTGGAGTCAGTTGCTCGGTCGCCGAGTTGGTCGTTTGCCTATTCGCGACATGGCGCTGCCTGCTACGAACTCATGTTCGCGGGGAAGCCGCAGTACTACTGGTGACCAGTCTCAGTTGCCATGTCCTTGTACCTTGGTACCCGATGAGGTCGACCAGGATACTGGTAATTTGGATACTCGGAGAGTCCCTTCTGCTGCTTCGGCCGTCTTCCCTGTTGCAGTTCAACCTGAGTCAGGTCCGCCACCTGTCGTGGAAACACCGTCTTCGGTCAACAACCATACTCTGGGGTCGGCTGAATACAGGAACCTGGAACAAAGGTTACAGATTGCGAACATTTCGCAAACAAACCTGTTACAGGATCTAACGGAA
>JASCIV010000566.1:0-16552 GCA_030374735.1 Gracilaria caudata
CTCGATGACTACAAATGACTAACTATGCCGAATTTAGGCTTGCTAATGACTACCGAGTTGGGGCAATTAGTTAGTCACATGTACGCCCCTGGGAATAGTTCTCTCGCCCTCGTTGGAGAAGCATAGTAAATGACAGCGATGCCTGTCATGTCTGTCTAACCATTTGTGGCAATAGAGTTAATTGGATGCGTCCGCATTTGTTCTTCTTCATTGCGATCATTGTCCCTTATTACAACACTAAACGAGAGCAATTTACAACTTAGAAATGGTCCCTCTCCTGTAGGAAGGCCAAAAACTTTGACGGCTAATGCTGCATCACTTCTAGATACATTTTGTCTCTGCATTTCTGAGGGGAAGGCAGTTCTTTTCTACTTTATAAAGAAGGAAGAAGAAAAAAAGGTGAGCAAGCGTAATATATGGAAAGCTTAGAGACCCAGGCCCCTGTGAATCGCATCAAACCCTTAGTACGATACCCCCTGTTGTCTGAAAACTGTATTCGATTGGCCCGTCGCTCTCTTACTGAGAAAGTTCTCGGCGGACCGTATTATTTAAGTCGCAGCGAAGCATTAAATGTCCGGTATGGAGACGAGATATCAAAAGCAACGCCGTGAAAACTGCTCGGGAACGCCACAAGTGCATGTTGGTGGGCCATGCCGCGATTTTGAACACTGAAAACAACTTTTCGATGAGATGTCGCGCGATATGAGTACGATGAAGGTTGCTCTTTCACAATGTTTGATATTGGAGGTTTAACGGAGAAAGCAGGTGGTTGACGACTCACGGGTGGGAAGAAGTGTGAGATTTGCAAGTCGAAAGCGTCAGCTAAGGAAAAGAGGAGAATCTGCTTTTTCCTCTCCTTCTATTCGAAGCGGTTGTGTCGCATAACAATGGCAATATTCCAAACAGCCATGTGTTCCTCCAGTTGACAACAACTCGCCTAATTTAGAAGTGCGAGAATGAAGGTATGAGACCAATTCAACGAAATGCATAAAACTTTGGCACGAGAGCGGAACTACCGACAGCTGTCATGAAAGCACGTGGAAGACGTATGATAGCCGATGTGCAGGTTGTCGCAGGAGAGCATTTCTTTGCTTGCGTTTGATTGCGCTCCACATGCAGCAGCGCATGACATCTTCATCAGCATGGAGCACAGTCACAAGTGAGACGGGCAGAGATGCGAGATGCAGTGGGGTTACACACGTGAATGAATTTTTGCAAATATGCGAACAAGCTCTTGAGCGTAGATAAAATGATTATAGAGAGCCACACATTTTGCGAAGTTCGATCGTCTGTATCGCGAGGAGAGAAATGCAGAGGAGAAGTGTCCACCTACTCTTTTGAATGTCAGTTTTCTATAGTTGGATGACGCAAAGTAGCCCTGCCAAGAACAAGCACCGTGCCCGCGACGGTGACGCACATCGAAACACAACTGAATGTCAGCACTGCTCGCGAACGTAACAGAGTTCAGCACTGATACATGCGGTATGGCAATTCTTTCTTCGCCAAGTGGATGAGAGATGAAGGGCGTGAGCCGTCTTGAAGCTGCGATGGAATGCAAGTGTGTGTCGTTTACGGAATTTGGGGGTCCTTTTTCAAACTGTCTAAGAAATTTCGGAGTTAGTTCTTCCATCGCGATGAAGCAAAGCAGCCATCTGCCGGCATACTACGCAGATACATCACGCAAAGAAGGCGGCAGCGTAAACTTCGGTACATTGATAGATGAGGCGCTAGAACTCGCAGCAGAAGGAAGAGATCGTCCATGATGTTCATCGTTGACGCAAGACTGACGTGATCCACAGAATCTGGATGGCGGTAGCACGAACAACGGCGGCAAAGGCGGATCACGATAACGAGTTAGAATAGAACGGCGTAAATTCAAACGCTTCTCAGCGGCGGGCGGAGCTGGTGATGCGCATGTGAATTGTGGCGGATCACTCGTCGAAGGAGGTTGACCGTTGGATGAAGTCGGCGAAATCATGTGTGTTCTCGAAGACACCATGGAGGGAAGTGTTGGGAAAGTTGTTATCGGATGGCGATCGCTGTCAGTGTGCGATCTCCGCGTTGGGCCTTTTATAGTGCTCTGAAGTTTGAGTTTTCACGCGGATGAACGAGCATCATGGACGAGAGTGTAACCATCGAGGCTGAGAATGCAACCTGGATCTGTTGACAAGGTTGAAGGTTACACGTGCAGTGGGCTCCCTGACAATTCGCTTGCGCAAATGCGATGCTTACCCTAATTGCAGAGCGGAACGCTCGGTATCCAATACCTGGAGGTGTTGTTTTGCGGTTGAATTTATGAAATTCGCGACTTGGTACAACTTGTTTCGCGTTGGAGTGAAAAACTACAGCAGCAAAACAGCATTGGAGGGAAACTTTCACTCCTTCACTGCAAACAAGTTGTTAAAGCTGTTCCAATCCATCACCTATTCGTTCCGAATGACAGTTGATAGAAGACAGTGCAGTTTCTGCTGCCAATGCATCGGGGAAAGAAAACCGAAACTGAGACAGATATGATTGTATTGTTGCATGAGATTTGCTCTTGTGGTGGGGGTCGCCCATGTTGCCATCGTCACAGTGTGGCTTACGCCAAATCGAGGAGCGAAGCCTCTAGATTGATCGAAAAAATGACAACGACATTCCATTGTGTTAGGGCTGGTCCGTTCCCATTTGGCAACTCGAAGTCATCTGCGTTCACTTGTTGGCATGTTGCTGTCAACCTGATTCGTTTTAAGGAGAAAGCAATGCCTCTTTCTCGTGCATTAAATGCACGAGAAGCAGGCATTGCTTGTGTCCTCAAATCGCGCGAGGAAACGTGAACGTGTACATATCTTACTTATCGTTTCCTCAATCTTTTCCGAACATAAAAATTACTTCATGCCATCACCTGTTCTGTGCCGATGATATTGTTTGTGGATGTTGTATCAGTGGATGTACCGTCGGTACGACAGAGGGTTAATGATTTACAGAAGCGCTTCGCTTTTGCCCTCGAGGTCTCTACATTTCTGTGAGCTTGGTCTATCTGCTGGCGGCGTGTTACTCATCATTTTCTCCCTTTAACGAAATTTGCTTCCAGGCTGTGATTCGGTACAGTGCGGAACACGGATACACTTTCAATAAAAAATTCTCTCATTTAATGTGGCTGCGCCACGTCATCAATATCGATATCGCACCTGAGTACCATGTATTCTCAACTGTAGCATACTGAACTCATCACCAAAGCTCATCGCCAGTATCCTTTCCGAGACATCACGAAGCGGCTCCAATTCTCGTGGAACTCCACGTAAAGAAGACGCAAGTTCTATCTTCCAGAATACCAGCAAAGAAGCAATAGCCACAAAAAGAAAATCAGTCCATATTCCCTGTTTTTCAGTTTTTTTTAAATCATTCTATTGCCTTTGCCATTTAAGCAAAATGTCTGAATGTGCCAAAGAGGGAGCAATTTCTTTTGTACATGATACTTTTTCATTTTTATCATCATATAACTGAAATCCATTCAGATATTCCTATGTTCTGTATTTCATAATGAATAGTTAAGGACAACGTGTTTATGAAAAGTGCATATATATTTTTTGTGCCTCTTTCAAATCAGCATTGGGGGGATCAATGTTCTTAATGCATTGAAAAATGAAGCAGGAAGGCACTTTTCTTTCATACACAAAAGCAACCCTTGGTTTTTTTTCGTTTGTTTCGCTTTCTGGATCATCGAGTCAGAGGTATAAAAGCGTTCGAGAAAACGAACTGAAGTTCATCTCCGTCAAGCACAAGCTTCACGAAAACCGAACAAGAACAAAACGCACACAAAATCAGATCTCGTTGGGGAAAGAGCGGGTAGTGCCGATCTGGAACTGCGAAAGTTCCAGAGGGGAAGAGAACAGCTTCAGTTCCAAAATAAAACAAGCAGATACCTTTTGAGTACTGAGATCTCTCGTAGAGACAATGAAGAGTCTTTTGTGGAATAAGGTCTCTTATCTGTTTGAAAATCCATACGAATTTTTCTCAGACATCTCAATAGTCCGTGACATTTTCTTTGGAGGAAGAAAGAAGAAAAAAAGATCCAAGTATTACATCACATCGAGGAGACAGGTGTCGGAACTTATGTATCTTCACATTAAACACTACCAACACTCTAAAGAAATGTCTCCGTTTGATTACAGGAGATATCGGAGGTGGGAGGAGAAACAGAAGCGTGGACGGCGACGTAGACCACATACTCGATGAATAGTGATGAGCACTGGATGTTCTTGTGGATGGTTTCCTGGTTTCATTGAAATGGGGAGAGAGAGTTGGGAACGAATGTAAGGTAGGCGTATATGTTATTGATATTGACTTTATAGTGGGGGTTGAGAAGCGACTCACCGGCTAAATGCATGAGACCTGACAGAAACATTTACGCTGTTGCACCCACAAATATCTCTCGAATGGTGAGCGCTTTCCACAACGACTCGGCGTTGACAAGCTTATGCACAGACCAAACTCTGTGCTCACAAAGTTGTGCGCGAGCAAAGAAATATGTATTCGAAAAATGGCGCGTCAGCGAGCGCTGTTCATGACGTGTGCGCCGACCCAGTGCTATTCAGCCTTTGAATATACATGCAATCAGCCTCCAATTCAACGCCTCCGGCGAATCCGAGCCCCGTTTGACGCAATTTCTTGTTCCGCTCCATGCCCGTCAGGGGCGGGCACACCCAGAATGTATGGGTGTGGTTTATGGCGACCCTTCACATAAGATGAGAAAGTTTGGCACGGCCAAGTCCGCTATGGCAACGATGAGTCCAAGTCTGGCAAGTAGAATGAGAAAAGCCTTGCACAATTTATTCTGTTAACTATTAAAATTCAAAGAACCACGCGATAAGCGCTGGGACTGCAAACACCACTCCAAGTATGTCCTTGCTTCAGCCCGCAGGGACAGCAAAGTACAAGATAATTCCCATGAGAGCAGAAAAACCACCAGCGGTATAAGGGCATGTACTGAATTTGTTTCAAAAATGTTCTGCTCAATACACTAGAATTACTTTTGCTCAAAGAGCCGTTGCGTAACACAACTTGTGTGCTAATGATACGAGGGAACCCGACGTCATCACGATGCTGTACGAATTCTTTTCAATGAAGGTGAGGGCATCCTATGCCTCCACGAGGTGGTGATTGGCGTGGGTCATCTTGTAGGCCTCGACAACAATGATTGAAGGAATAAGGCTCTGCGAATATGCTTCCCAAGCCCGCTCTTCACCAGAACAGAACGAACGCATGTTGTCACTTGATTCATGGTTGTAAATTGAGACATTTCGACGCACGCATGAACCGAAGGCAGGTGCCTTCGGTCAGGTATCCATCTGTTCGTTACGCAGTACGCTCGGGTGTGACAAGGAACATTGGCGCGCTTGTAAGAAATGAGCAGTTCATTCGAGTCCCCCGTAGACACGTGAGCGGAATTGCATGGTGCTCATCGTAATGTAATGTCCCAGAAGGAAGGCCAGCTTCTTGACATACAAAACAACATGCTCCGGTTAAAAAAGAACTGTTAGTTCTCAAAATGCCCGCCGGGCCTTTCCTTACTTGTCTACATGCACTACTCATTTGCCTATCGGAACTGCCATGAGATTACCCGATGATGAAGTAGCCGTGGCACAGAGGATGCTGTCAGGCCACAGACATCTGCATGTTTAACCACAAATGGGAAAAGGGCCCAACGAGAGAAAGGGGGGCTCATTGGCCGGGTGGAGATATTAGAACAATGCAACGCTCAAGTTTCAATCGCTGCACGGCAGTGCTGCCATCACTTGCGCACTGTCATCGCGAGCTGCCATTATGTCAAGCGTGAATCTCTTCTACAGCAACAGCTCGCTGTCCACATCTTTGCGCCGAGTTCGAACCGTCGAGAAGAGGTCGTTCTCGTTCTCGTTCTCGTTCTCTGCGCCCCAGTATTCGTTCCTCATCCATCGATCGCTTCCTGCTCGACCGTTATGAACACTCTTTTCCGTGTGAAAAAGCAATACATGACACAAAATTTGGCTTCCGTCCTTTTGCTGCAGATCATTCTCGAGGCAGAACGAATAGATAAGCCGTTACTCGTCGTCGTCGTTGCAAGAGTTTTGACATCTGTGACTGATCTTTTGGGTCAGTTCAAACCTACGCTGCATTGAAAACAGCGACAACTGTGTATGATAAATGCGAGAAGCGGGGGTATGGCAGTAGGTTGTTAGCCATTGCGCTGAATGATGTAACGTTCAAGCCAAATATACGGGACCCGACAGCATATGCGCCTTGCGTGGAGGTTAATTTAGTCTTGTAGATACAGCTGCGCGCACAAATATGGCACGCATGGTGAGTGCTTTCCACAACGACTTGGCATTGACAGGCACGCAGCATATGCGCGGCATAAAGCGCGAGTGAAGAAAATACTCGAGAAATGGTGCGTCAGCGAGGACAGTGCATGACGTGTGCGCCGAGTGGCACAGCTTTGTTAATTTTTGGTTTACATGGCTGTTTTCATGTAAAAAGCGAAAAAAAAAGACGCATTCGGCACGCGAATGGTTTCGCTGTCCGCTTTCGAGACTCGAAATCGGCGTGCGGAGATTCCACGCACACTTCGAAAAGACTCCAAATGTGAACACGAGAGGGGAAAAAAATACGGTTTGGCAGACGGAGATTGGGGTTGTGGAAAGGGTTTGCAGCTGTCGACGGTGGATTGGCTGCGCTGCACGACAGCATGTGACCGCCGCGAGTCGCAAGACACATCGCTGCTGGCGCTTGATATCGATTTCGAGTCCGGCAGACGAGTGGTTGATGGTGCTCGCCCAATGGTGTGCTCCGCTTCAAAGCTATAAACACTTGCCGAGGGTTTGTCATCTGTCACGACTGCGTGACAATGCAACGCTTTCGGCTGCGCTCCATGTGCCGCAGATCGTTCTGGCGCCGCCATCAGATGAGCGGCTGCTCGTCGTCGTTGCAAGAGTTTCGACGACGACTGCGTGTAACTTTTTTTTAATCGATGTAAGAGAAGCTTAGAGATCTGTGGCTGCGCTTTTGGGTCACCTAAACGTACCCGTTGGGTACGGAGTATTGGAAACAGTGTCCACTCTGAACAACGAGAGAACCGAAAGTGTTCCACGAAGGTTCTTTTATAATCTCGCCGTAACGAGCGTTAACCATTTTCACTTATGTTGAAAGTTCTCGGCCAACTTGAGGCTGGAGTTAAATTGAAGACCTGGTACTACCAAGGGTATCCATGTCATGTTATCGAATGTGTGTTTACGACGTAGCAACGTTGAAAGTGATTGGCGTGTACCGTGCAATTCAGTAATGCATAAACCTGATTTGGTATGACAACTCACGGCAGGTCGGCGTCCGCAAAGGAGTAGAAACGTTCGCTTTCTTCGCTTTGCTCACGTCCATCGTCTTCTTCTGTAGACAACAAACGCCGCCCTCTCGCCTTCCACTTGTTTTCGGTCTGCCTTCTCCAAATAGCTTTGCAAAGTGTTGCTATTGTTCGAAAAGCATTAAAAGCGTACAGCAACGCCTATCTCGCAATCGTGATAAACCTGCACAAAAGACAGACGATCACTACAGCGCTGCTGGAAAGCGCGAAGTATCTATCACAGTAAGCTGCGGTGCAACAACTTGTTGGCTGTACAGTAGTAAGTGCGTGTGGTGGAAGCTGTGATGGCAACCACCGAGTCACCCTCGTACCGGGCGTGTATGATGTACACGCCGCCATACAATACCCTCTTAACGATGCGCTATGCTGGCACTGTGGACAAATAATATCTCGTGCAGCGTTGCATTCCGACGCATCGTATATCCATCATATTGCTCACGCTTGCGCTTGTTTTCCTAACAGTGGTGCGTGTGCACTCACGTGAACTACCTCATATAAACGAGGCAGATACAAACTGAACAAAGTGAATCTCTCTCGACACGGCGAGAGGCAAACAGAGAAAAAGCAATAGCCCGTTTGTTTCATTCCAAATGTTAGCAGCGTCAGCAAATGAGAAAAAAAAAGAATGAACGTCGAAACCCAGCCCAGAACGTTAACAGTCGTCCGCAAACGTCTCCACAACCGTCCAAGTACATCACATGTTTGACCTCCCGAAAACAAAAAAAAAGAACTCCCCCCGAAACAAAAAGTGCCTCTCTACTACGCGGCCGCTTGACTCTCCTCGTCAGATACAGCGTCCGGGGTGGTAGATTCCACGTACGGGTTTTCTCCCTTTTCTCCCCACTTGTTATGGAACGTGTAGTTGTGCAGTTGCGACTCGAAGATATCCTCTCGAGCTTGTTGAGCAAACACAAATGGCTAAACATCATCCACAAACAAAACAAACGAAACACATGCCATTTGTTAGAACTCACGCACTTTCCACGCTGCACGTGCACGCACACCACGCTAATCGCAAAAAATGCTAGGAAACGTACCATGTAGTAGGTGGCAAACACTGCAGCCAATGAGGCAGCCAGAACCGGCGGTGTAGCATTCACCTCGCCAGCAAGACCACAAAGAATCAACGGCGTCGCCAGTGCCGTTCTGGTAATGGCAACGTTAATTCCACACGCAACCGACAACACGGCCACAACCGGCGGAAGAGCCGGGAACAAGAAAGTAAGAGATCTTCCAAACGCGGCACCGGCCGCAAAGAATGGGAAGATGAAACCCCCACGATATCCACCAGCCACGGTGAATGAAATCGCCACCAGTTTGGCAGCACCCACGAGGAACGCACTAAACCAGCCGGTGATTTCAAAGCCGGTGAGACCAGTCGTCGGCCAGATGTGGGGCAGTTTAGAAGCCGGCGACAACGAACCGATCGTCTGCATCTCGAATTCACCCCAGAACATAGTTTGCGGGAACAGCAGTCCAAGAATCACGATTCCAACACCACCGAACACCGAAAGCTTGACAGGGTCAGTGTCCCAGCCAAGCTTCTTCAACTGTCTCACAATAGCCCAGTGTCCATGTGCGAACAACGCCGCAAAACCAGCGCCAATCAATCCAAGCAACGCACCGACAATAACGAGACGAGCAGAGGACGAATCCAGCTTCACGTCCGTAAAGAAGTAGATAGGTCCAATTGGCAGCTGCGCGAGAGCACGGAAAACAACCAGACAAATGGTTCCAGATGCAATGGCCTCCAAAGCGTGCTCGAAATACTCGTAACCCAGACGATTGTTAACTTCAAGCGCAAACAGAGAACCACCAAGCGGCACACCGAAAAAGGCTGCGAGGGCGCAGGCCATGCCGCACAGAGTGTGTTTTCTGACCAGATTCTTGTACCGTTGCTTGAAAATGGTCATGGACACCCAGCCTCCAATGGAAGCGCAAATAGCCACAAGAGGAGCTTCAGGTCCCAGCGAACCACCTCCAAGAATAGACACTTGGGAAGCAACGAGCATAGGCGGAGCATGGTCGATGGCCACATATCCTTCCTTGTGCACGCACTTGACAGTGTATGCAAGATCTCCGGGGAAACCCAGCACCTTGATGGAAAAGCCGACGAGGAAAGCCATGGGCAAGCCAATAATCGGAATCCAGATCCAGTGCAAGCACTCCGGCCAGAACAGATGCTCGGAGAGAAACTCCGGAATGGTTTTCCACAACAACTCGAGGAAGAACTCCAGAATGGTGTAGTACACAAAGGCGGCAAAGCCGCAAGCGATACCAATCACAGTGGCGATCAGAAGACTGACGGGCACTGAGCCGTTCTGCATGTCGGAGATGTCCTCCCTGAAGGCGTCGAGGCCGAAGCGCGAGTGAGCGGGCGGCTTGTCACCTGGCTCGTCCTCCAGCATGGTGGGGATGGTAGCCGAGACGCGCTGCGGCGTGACCTTGAAGGGCATGAGCGGAGTGTATTCCCGTGGTTCCTCCGAAAGCGGGTGCACGGGCGATGGCTTTTGGGCGGCGTCGGCGGGAGGGGCGGCGCTCGCAGCAGCATCAGGGGTGGGTTTCGGTGCCGAACTCATGGCGGGTTGCGGCGGCGCGGGGAGCGGTTGAGGAGGGACAGCAGGCGATGGAGCAGTGGGAATGACGGGCGTAGAAGCAGGGGAGGAGTCAGCGACGTCAGAGAACAACACCTCGTTAGGGTCGCTATCACTCATGGCCAGGGCTCGATGAATCGAACTAAATCAAAAGGCGGGCGACGGGCTGCTGGCGAGAGAGCACGCAAAGCAGCGCGGACAGACGATGCAACACAGCGTGAGGTGGCAGCAACACAGGCGCAGGTGAGGCTACGAAGAAGGCGGAAGCGGCGCGGAGGAGCACGTCCTACAGCTACGCCATTTAAAGCGCGTGAGCTGGCGCAATACGCGCACCGCGTTGCGCCAAACACGCGCGACACAGCGCGCCGCGTCTGACAGCGCGGGCCAATACACGAGCGCCAAGTGCGAGTTGCACCTCGCGCAGCGAGCGGCACCGCCTCCGCCCGCGCGCGCGGCGCGCGCCGCCGGCACAGCGAGTGCGCGCCTCCAAACGTTCACTACGTCAGTCGCGCACGCGCCGCGCACGCGCGCGCGCCCCTTCCGCGCCCACGGCGGCGGCAGCCGCGCGCGGCGTGTGGCGCAAAAGCGCGCCCGCTCACGGCTCGTGGCGCGCCGCCACGGCGCGTTCGACGCTGCCAGTGCTCGCGCTGGCGCACAACAGGCGCTCCGTCACGCGCGTCGTGACGCCCGTGGCGCGCGCCGCGCACGCGCACAGATCGCGCAGCGCGGTCGCCGACAGCTCGCGGAACGCCAGCGCGCCGTGCGCTCGCAGCGCGTCCCGCAGCGCGCGCGCGCCCGCCTCGCGCACCGCCGTCGGCAGCTGCGCGAGCTGCGCGCCGCACAGCTCGCGCAGCAGCGCGTGCGCCATGGCGTGCAGCGCGGCGGCGCGCGGCGGCGAGGCGCGCGCGGCGCAGCTGGCGCGCATGGTGAGGCGGCCGAGCGGCCAGTTGGCGTAGCTCACGCGCGCCTGCTGCTTGGTGCTGCCTTCGGCGTCGTCGAACCACGCGCGCGAGACGTGGCCGATTTCGCACAGCTGCGCGGCGTCTTCCGCAAGCCATCGCTTGTCGATTGTGCACACGCCGCGCAGCACCAGCTCGCTCGCCCCGTGTTGCGGCTCGTCCGCGCGCTTGCGCACGGCCGTGCACTCGTCTTCTTCGCGCTCCATTTCATCATAGTCGTCCACGTCGCTTGTCCCGTCGCCGCTGACGCGCTTCTTCACCTTCACCTTCCGTTCGATCAACTGCGCAAACGCAACGAATTCACCCGCGTCTGCAACGCACCTCGCGTTCTCCATGAACGCCGCCTTTCCGCCACGTATCATGAAAGCCGCACGTAACCGTCGCGGCCCGATGCCCACCTCCGCGCCCTCGTCTCTCGTCATTCGCCGTGCCACTCGGTCGGCAAAGCCCTTGAGAAAGCATCGAATCACGCTTGTTTCCGTTCGCTCATCCGCTGGATGAAGCGCCTTTGGGTTCCGACCGAACAGCTCTTCGAGCTGTTCACTCACGCGCACTGCTTCCACAACGTGCCGACTAACCAGTCCAAATTGCTCACAGAATTTCGTCATGCCGTTCACGTCTACTTTTGCTCCGAGTCGTCGCCCATGGTGCTCTGCTGCACATACCGCCGCTAGTTCCGTTAAAATCTCCCCCCGCGCGTTGTGGAATACCTTGTGCTTTGCTTCTCGATCCCCTCCGCGTTCGAGCACCGTTCCGATCGTTAGTATTGCCGCCAGCCGGCATGCATACGGAAACGCTGCCCCGTCCTCCCATGCTGCCACCAGCATGCGTCCAAACCGAGGCGGCAATGGCACGCGCGCCAAATCTCGCCCAATCCGAGTTACTCCCAGCACTGAATCATCACGTCCCTTGTGCCCACCATCGCTTTGCAGTGCCCCCAGCTGCTTTAGCAGCTGTTCCGCAGCCAGTAGGTCCTCAGTGTTTGGTCGCGTCGGAAACGGGAACTTTTCCACATGACGAATGCCCATTGCGCGCAGACGAAGCACGATACTATCTGCCGGCACGCGGAGGATCTCCGGCGCGCGATATGCTTCAAACTGCTGATCGAAAACCGCTGAAGAGTATAGTCGGTAACAATGCCCCGGCCCGGTTCGCCCGGCGCGCCCGGCGCGTTGCTCGGCACTTGCTTGTGACACCCATCGCACTTCATATGCAGATAGCAGTCCACTTCCACCCTTTCTATATACTTTCTCTTTCACACGCCCAGAATCCACCACGTATGAAATTCCAGGCACCGTTACGGAAGTCTCGGCAATATTCGTTGCTACAACAACTTTGCGTCGATCGTCACCAAACGTCTTGAATATGCGTCGCTGCAGACTATCTGCAAGCATCGCGTAAAAGGGCAGAACCACGATGCCCGTTCTCTGTCCGTCAGAGTCCTTAATGAGCACCTTTCGGTTTCCAAACTCTTCTATAAGTTTTGCGCACAGTTGTTCCACCTCTTGACGACCGCTCAGGAACACCAGCACACCACCTGGCGGCAGTCGTTGGTGGATCTTGCATACTTTTCGAAAAGCTTCCTCCACGTAGTCTGTTTTCGTTCTGCGTGCGAAATGGATCGTGACCGGATACTGACGCGATGGAACTTTGACCATCGGTGGATTTGGGAACAGCGCGCCTTCGCCTGCAAACACGCCATCAACTTCCAATGTGGCAGACATAACGACGACCTTCAGCGGGCCGTATGCACTCATTTGCTTGCGACGAAGTTTGGTGGTTCGCGACAGAAAAGCTAGTAACAAATCCGTATTGAGAGATCTTTCATGCACTTCATCGATTACGATGGCCGAGTATTTCTTAAGCAGCACGTCATTTTCCACCTCTCGCAACAAAACACCGTCTGTGACAAACTTAATCTTGGTGTCTTCTCTCAGCCTTGCCTCATGTCTAATATGATATCCAACTAGCTTTCCGGGTTCGGAATTCATCTCGAAAGCGACGCGTTTTGCGCAAGTGACAGCCGCCACTCTCCGTGGTTGCGTCACCGCTATCATTCCCTTGTATTCTGGAGATGCAGCATCTCCGAATCCGTCTTCAACGAGAAACTGCGGCACCTGCGTTGTCTTCCCTGTTCCAGTAGCGCCGCTCACAAGCACAATGTCATTGTGGTGAATGGCATCAATTACTTCTTGCTCGTGCATGCATACTGGCAGTTCCAATCTTGCCTCTTGTACTTCAGGTTTGCGGTCAATATGCACAAAAAACTTGCGAGGCCGTTTCGGAGGATTAGTTCCAGTCAGATGAGGGGCGCCACGCTTCGCAATCATATCAGGTTATCATGAAAGCTGGCCGAGAATGTTTTCTTCTCTGAAAAGGTGAAGTAGCAAAAAGGGAGCTCACGTCACTGGGCAGTCAGTCCGGTGAGAAACTGAGTCCCGTCTCTCTTCGACGGGAAGCTTGAATAACTGGCAAATGCTAAGATGCTCTTCCCTGACGCGCACGGTAATATTAGTAGGATGAATGATTACCTTCCCTCTGCAGGAACCTAAATTGCAGGCAAAAGATGAGCGCCAGACAAGATAGGCAGGACTAACCACAACACATGGCATCAAGTAGAACGTAGGTGCGACACTCCACCTCAGGAAAATGGCCACCTCTGGAAAATGGGAGGGTGGGGAAATAAGGTTACGCTTGTAGATATCTTATTTGAATAACGGCGGCGGCGGTAAGAAATCGTTCACTGCGTTATTTTTCTCTTTTTTTGTTTCCCGGGTTTTGTAGTTGCTTCTGGATAGATAGCGCTTTTTGCAGAGGATGAGCTGTGTCAAGAGCTCCAGAGTTTGCAGCAAAGTTCGCACCAAGTTCGTGGTGTGAACTGATCTGTGTGCTTGACGTGACATAAAGAAGGGGCAAAACTGCTGAAAGTACCGAGTTTGACAGAAAAAGATCTGCATTTACTCAAATGGAAGAGAACAAACAAGTGTCCGCAGAGACTCAAACGAATTTCGGAGACGTGAAGAAAGCAATTACAAACCTTTCGCTTCGTGTAGCAGAGCTTGAGAGAGGAGCACAGACTTCCGGTATGTAACCTGCACAAACCTCTGGCTGAGAAGAAGTTCACGTATATTGACTTGAACGACGATTTGGTACTTTTCTTTTGCGTGGAACTCGTAAAGTGGCTGGAAGTGGAGATGGGACAGATCTAAGACCGTCGATGTTAGGGACACTTTTAGATTTGAAGACACTACGAACTGCCCTAATAACGAGTGCAAGTGAATTGGATGAACGTCTTCGAGAACTGGCCGCGTCCAAAGAAGAAAACGTAAAGCTCAAGTATCAGATCAAGCATCTCAAGCGATCGTTAGAGGCTGCAGAGAGGTAAGTCCAAGGTGGTCAGAGCCAAGTGCATAGTAAAGATTGAATTTATGGAGCAACAGAATCCCCTAACGTACGTTTGTGCGGAACTACTCTGATGTGCAGCAAGACTGTGGAATGAAAAGCTACAAAGCGATGACAAAAGCGTTGCGAAACACAGATTTCGATTCGTGATTTGTGTCTACGCAACGCACTTACTGTGTACTCTGTACTTTGACTAAAAGAGTGGTAAACATACAAATTGAAGGCCAAGAGGGTCATTGAGCACTTAGATAAAAACATCGCAGCGACGAAATCGGGTTGGAGCCGTCAATTTACTGTGTGCACGTGTTGCGCGAGAGCACATCGGATTGAAGTTCGCAATGCGACCACATCGCGTTCAGATCATGTCGATTACGGTCCAAACAAAGACTTGTGATCGCAGGACGCTCCTTCCCTCGACGTTACGCAACGAAGACCCACCCGATGTAGGCTGTACCTCACAACAGAGACAAAGAACGACGAAACCGCATAAAAACATCGCACAATCTCACAGTTCAACCGTTTCTCTCAGACGACGGATGGTGCTTCGCACGGAAGTAGCAGCCTGCGTATTGACAGACCACGCACCACCTGCAATCACCTTCCTACAAGTCTTAGCACCGCACATCCAGATTCCCACGGCGGTTCGCTTGACGGAGTTCTTGCCGCAGAACGGGCAAGTGTAGCGGGCGTGCTGAGCGATTTCCATCTTCTTCACTTGTTTACGGAGTGAAGATCCATATCGCGTGCCGTACTTTCCGACGACGCCGACCTTTCTTGTTCGCTTTCCCATGCTGAATTGGTGGTGTTGACGAAGAAAGCACGCGGGGCGATTCGGGAAGCGTTGCCGATGGGTGCGCGGGGGAATGAAAGAACACGATGGGCGGTGTGCTAGTCGAGCGCGCCCCGACGTCGTCGTCGACCCGAGCCACGAAAATTTTCAAAAATCAATGATGCGCGCGCGGATGCTGATTGGCTGTGCTGATCCGGCTCTGTTCGAATACGAGACACGTGCGCACGTCTTTAAGAGAAAGCGCCCACGGCGGAAGCAGTCAACTGCCGTTATCACGACGTTCACCGTTGTGAAGCGCTTGACCGACGTTAACCTGACCAAAGCCCAAATACTTTCTTTTTTGCTGAGGCTGAGACGAACTGTCGTTGAGAGCGCTTGCTGCGTTAGCTTTCATATTATTTTCGTAGCTGTTCGTGCCGCCCATATCGGACAGACGCATTCGAGCGCTCTGAGCATTTGCGATTTTGTAAAACAGAGTCGGCGTCCGACGGATTACTTGAGACAATGGGACGGTCGAAGAGAGAGAGAATTGTGGCACTGACGAAGACGAGGAAACATGTGATTGGGAAAAAGAAAAAGCAGGACCTTTTGGAAGCTATCCGCCACGATATCGATCAGTTCGAGCACATCTACGTATTTTCGACGGACAACATGCGCAATGCAAAGCTGAAGGAGTTGCGAAGCTCTTGGAACGACTCGCGCTTCTTCTTTGGGCGAAAGAAAATTGCGCAAATCGCGTTGGGTCGATCGCCAGAGGAGGAGTACGCCGATGGTCTGCGGCAAGTGTCAAAACAGCTGGTAGGCAACGTAGGACTTCTATTTACGAACCGCGACCACGAGGAAGTGCTCAAATTCTTCGGCTCGTACTGCGAGGACGAATTCGCGCGCAGCGGCTTCGTTGCAACGGAAAAAGTCCAACTGAAACAGGGTCCACTGGAAGGCTTTGCTCCGAACCAGGAGCAAAACCTCAGAAAGGTTGAGCTGCCGGTTGGCCTGAAAAAGGGCGTCATCACGCTGCTCGAGGACTTCACGGTGTGCAACAAGGGCGACGTTCTAACGCCGGAAAGGGCCAAGGTGCTGGAATTCGTGGGAATTCGCATGGCCAAATTCCGCGTTCGGCTGTTGTGCCACTACCGCAAATCGGACGCTGCATTCGAGGAGCTGCAGCAGATGCGGGCGCTGTGATGGGAATGCCGCGGCTGCAGAGAGCTGGCGCACGCGGTGCGCTCAATTCAAACGCGTTGCGCGACGTGTGGGGGTCGGCCGCTGCCTGACCATACAGCACAGCGCCAGCCACCCCATTTGCGCCCAAAACGAGCTAAACGATGCATCCGTGTGGGGACCCCACGCATTACACTGCGCACGTAACGCTTGCGTATCGCCCGCACCCGTCAACCCTTCTCGCGCCTGCGCCGACTGCACTCCCACGCCC
>JASCIV010000567.1:0-16472 GCA_030374735.1 Gracilaria caudata
GGTGAATATTTGACCAATAGGTCTCATGTTGTGCAGACGACGAAGGTTGCGGTCTTGATCAACAATATCTTCTATTGTGACCGACCCGAATCGCAGATGTGAGTTAAGTAGCTTGACAACGGTTTCCTCGACCTCTCCAATGAACCTTAATCTGGGAACAGTCGTAATAAGAGTATCCATGATTTGAATGTCCGCGAAATCAGTGCCATATCTTCGTCCCAAGTGTTTCGCATGCAGTAGCAAATGTCGTTGGTCAAGAAAGATATGCAAATTGACCTCATTGAGTTCCCTGTTATCTTTTGCAACAATCGTTAGGTCCGAGCCCACTTCAAGGAAGCGACCTTCGAGATTGAATGCGGCCTGCAATACATTGTTCGGGTCTTGAAAGCGACCCGGGACATTTACACGGTAGGTAGTTCCTGGTTTAGCTGCCGCACGCACAATATCCGCCAGATTGCACGTATCGGATTGTAAATGCAGCACAGAAAGTGCCCATTCATATAGACGGTCTTTGTCATCGATCCAATAGGTCTCGCCTTGATCATGCAAGCGGGTGAGGATCTGAACTGCGGCTTTTCTGAGTCTTTTCTGACGATGTTTTCGATCTGTGCGAACGTAAAGCATATGGTTTGGATGGACCTTCTGTGCATGAGTGCGCATTCTGCCCAAAGTACGTTCCAGTCGTATCCAGAGACGGTCTGAAAGTTGGACACCGTCGTCCAGCACAGACAGCACATAGTAGTCAGCATACGGATTCATGCCAACCTCGAACCATTGCTGACCAGTGAGGTCTTGATAGGGCATAAGACCGTCAATCCAAAGCTGTATACAAGAGATATGCGAGAAAGTTTGCGATTCTAAGACCAACAGAAGCGGCTGAAGCAGATGGGGTATGGGAAAACGATGGGTATCAGACGCCATATCATGTTGGTATGAAAGAGCTATCTGCACGGCGTCGGGGTGCTCCGCATGTTTACAGCCGGGAAAGGCTCGGCTGGACGCATCGGACAGGGTGCGGATGAGAGCGGTCATATCCGTTTCGTTGATGGGTATTGGAGCGGAAAGACCGGGTATCAAGGGGGCGGAAGAATCAGACATGTCTGCGGTGTGTGCAGGGGGTTTCTTTGCAAACCAACGCAGAACAGGAAGCGTCATTGTGAGCGATTTGCCGTGGGGGTGGTGCGAGGTGCTGATGGGGGCGGCGGAGAGGAAATATGAATGTGTTCGACGAGTGCAGCGGAATCCGTAACAGGGCTCGAAGGGAGCTAGGCGATACGGAGGGAGAGAGAGCCGCATGACGATATTGGGGAGCTCTTGAGGTGCAATGTCACGTGGCTGTTGACGAGAGTGTTTATCTGCTCTCGTATCATGGATTGGCTGCCAACTGTGCGGTTGAGATACAGTGTACGTAACGCTACACGACGGTTTTGTTTTTTTTTTTTTTTTTTTGATCTGGGGCATACCCCATGTGTAAGCTACCGTCGTACTATTGACACGGCGCACCCGAGTGTTAACAGACGACCTCGTTTACCGGCGCGCTAGTGCATCGTGCTGAGAAGGATGACGTGTTGACGTAGATTGCCATCTGTACACGTGCAATGCAATGCTCGTATGAGCTTCTGTGGAGTGTTGCAGTGGAAGGATTGCACGCTTCCGACAACATCATCGAGAACAGCTGCCCCTGATGATACACGCATACTTGGTACAAAGGTAACGTTACCGTTGTCGTGTACGACGACATATCTTTGGTTCTTATTGCGGTCGCCGGTTTTGGCTCAGATTCTGAACTTCAGAAGGGTTACAAAGGTAAAAAGGTACAAGAAGGTAGAAGGCTACCTTCGTACCTGTACTGACCGTCACCACTGTGCTGCGCGGCAAGGCCCTGTATGAGATCCAATCTGCCAGCACTGCAGCAAACACTTCGTGAAGCGTGTCAAATTCTTGTGCAAGGGTATGGCCCCCCCCATCTTCCCGTAACTTCAGCTCATCATCGCTCCCTCCTAACAGCGAAGTCAAAATGACTCAACGAAACTCTTTTAAGCCGCCAAGTGCTAGGGAAACCAAGCATAGCAAGTTGTGGCTATAACCCGTGCTTAACTTTTGGTTCATTTCACGACCACATAGCCGTCATGGACGATCACACAGTCGAGGAGCACCTCGCAGTGTGGGCAGATGTCGTATCTTTTCTACTGCTGTGCGCTGCCATCCTCGCCCAAGGCGGGATTGACCCGCGCCGCAGCGTTTGGGGCCGCAGTCCAATACGCAACGCACTCATCATGTTTTTCATGGCATTGAATATACTATTCTCCGCTGCTCGATTCATTGCTGAAGGTGTCTTGGTCGAGACGGGCCCCCGCGAATTCTTGCTCATTTCAGTGATTTATACAGCCCGTTGGTTGTGGTTGTTTGTGGCCATCACCAAATCCGATTCCCGTGCAGCAAAAGCTTTTGAAGTTGCACGCGAACTGCGTCGGCTCAAGACAATACGTCTCGGATCTTCTACTAACTCGACAAGAAGATCTGCACCAGAATTGGTCATACGACGAGGCGCCAGGACAGTGAGCGGCAAAACATACTGGAGGGGTGTCGAGGAATACGTCAAGCAACGTGGGAGCAACTATAAAGTTCGCTTGGTCCAGAAGGAACTTCATTCTGAACAGTTGGATCAAATCGGCACTGTGGATTTCAAGAGAAAGCTAGAAACGGAGAGTCAGGATGCCCTGTACAAAAAGTTTTATGAGCTAGTACTAACAGTTGACTCAACTCACCCGGAGTTGGTTCTAGACTATTCACAGTTCCTACAAACGCACCGACCAGTTCTCCCGTCTACACGCCTGGCACAGCGTGTTGGAGCTACCAACTCTTCCGACCTAGGAAACGTTGCAAGGCGCGTAGCAGCCGATGCATGTTATTACATCTGGAACCCGGATGGTGAATTACGCACTGGCGGACAAGTGGACCTTATAAATCAAATTGTTGAGGACGCAGCCAATGCATTCATGGGCGCTGACGACTTGGGCTCGGACGAAATGGGTCGCGGGGATATTCCCGGTGATCACACAGAAAACGATGGTAGTGCCTGTGATTGTTTTGGTAACAGTACAATCACGGATTCTCCGGTTTAGATAAGCTTTGGGCTGTTGGGATGGCGTGAACATATTTGTCTGTTGCACGTCAATCGTTTGAACGTTGACTGTGCGACTCTTGTAAGGTTAGACGTTGATCGTGGACTCATCTCGCTTCCTTGCATTAAAGTTTTTCAAGTCTGCGACTCATAAACATCATGATTCGCAGATATATCTGTAACGTCTTCTTAATACCTGAAGGGGGTACAATGACCATCAAGCGTAGAACAAAATAAGATTCTTGATGCATCGAGAACATCTTCATCAGGAAAAGGTGTTCGAAGAGACATAGTCTTTCAAAGCTCTTGAAGAATCGCCACAGAATCATGCTATACACGTGAATAACGATGACGAGAGTCGCGGAGTGCGCGAAGGGAAGTTACAAATCGATCACGGAACCGATTTCGTCCAGCAGTGCACGCCTTCCCCTCACGGCCCACTTTCCATTCGAAACTGGGACTGATCGAAAGGCTTCCACTAGAGAGGGTTCGTTCATTTCTGTATGAGGCCATGAGTGTTCTCGATGCAGTCACCGATATCCACGAGGTGCAGTTTGATCCACCGGATACTGCAGAACGATGACGTAAGAAGGACAAAAATCCTGCCTCTGCATCTGCTGAACAGTTGTAAGCGACGAACCGTGGGCGACATTCGAGGCGAAAGCTCTATCGATTTGGTTCTATTGGAGGTTAACATCTTGGGCGGGAACAGTCGTAGATCACAGTCCATTACCCTCGATGAAATAGCAACGCTACCGTACTACTAGTAGAAAGGCAGATGTGGGTCGATTTTGCCAAAATCAGTTGAAGATTTGCGAGATTGCGACTCTTTGGAGGAAGCGTATCATAGCAGGAAATACAGTATGCCTCGACGAGATCTTTCTCATGAGCAGCCTTCGTTCGCCCTCTGCCTCAACATCTGCCTGGCACAAAATGCCGCCAAGAATGTTCTGCTCGATTTTCCGCTTGAATTGCGACTAAAAGCTCTTTCGGGCGTGTACCCTCGACTAAAGAATTTTTAGGGGCATCTGATGCCCCGAGTTCGTAGCCTGTTCGTTCCCTTTGGTGACGTAACTTACTGGATTCACCAACCTGGATATGCTGACCGACTTTTTGCTTTCTGGATGCAATCGACGGAACCTTCAAAACGACTGAGCTCGTATTGGAAACAGTTTCGCAGCTTGAAAAGCCTGAGATAATGCGATTTTTGAACATATTGTACAGTTTTGATGTAAAACGCAGGAACTCGATGAATGTTATAAATGATCTTAGTAGAATGCACCCGAGACAAAGGCTTTAAGCGTTTCTATGTCAAAATGATTTGGCTGTACAGCCATCAGATGTGCCCAAAGCCTTTAATGTGGTCGAGAAAGGAGCAGAATGATGCACAGACCACAAAGTCTTTGTCACTCACACCTATCACGTCCAAAAGTAGGTCCTTGGCGTGTAGGACATTCATTTCGTTTCGAGTAATTCCGCTCCGTAGGCATTGGTCAGTTCCTCCAGAGCTGAGGATACATTCTTGTATTTGAACACGAAGCCGTTCTCTCTTGTCCGCTTGGGAATCACTTGTTGCCCGGCCAAGATAAGTTGAGCTGCCTCATTTCCGAGCATTGCCTGAATTGCCTGTTTCGGCACAGGTAGCCAACTGGGTCTTCCAAGGGCCCTGCCCAGTTCTCTACAAAATTCTGCAAGGCGTACAGGCTGAGGTGCAGATGCGTTGTACACTCCTTGCCACTTTTCATCTACGCTGGCATTCAATATCAGACGCACCACGTCTTCAATATGCACCCACGAGAACCATTGCTGGCCACCTCCTGGCGGACCGCCGAGAAACGCACGAAACGCCATACTGATCTTTGGCAATGCTCCTCCCTCGTTGCTTAGAACAACTCCAAACCGAAGAACTGATGTTCGAGAGTGCTCAGCGTTCTCCAGCGCCGCATGCTCCCATGAGTGAGCGATTGTAGCCAAGTAATCCTCGCCAGGCCCACACTCCTCTGTAAAACGTCTTGATTCAGAAGTGCCGTAGTACCCTACCGCAGAGGCACTGACGAGGACAGCGTGCGAGCTTTGTTCTCGCATGGCAGTAACCAGCTTCTTTGTTCCGTTCACTCTGGAATTAAATAGAACGGTCTTTCTCTGTGGGGTCCAGCGCTTTTGGTCGACTGGCTCTCCCGCGAGGTTGATGATTGCATCTGCACTGCCTATGGCGTGGCGAACGGCATCCGAGACAGGCCTGTTTGTTTCGGCGTCATACATGAGGGCTGTTGGCATACTCCCGTTCTGATTCGAAAATAGAGCCTTGGCTTGCGTAGGTCTACGGGAAAGCAAGCACACTTGCGCATTGGATTGTTGAAGCCGACGTACTAAGTTACGTCCGATGAGGCCTGTTCCACCCGACACAAGGATCTGTCGTCCATGAAGAGCATGTACAATTCGTTCATCTATAGAGGGAAGCGTTTGTGAATTGCGAGTACTCTGCATATGCCATTTAGCTAAAGGACGGCTACCTTTTAGTGCGCGTCTTCGGGTTAAACGAACACGGCTTTCCATTCGACCATTGCTCGTCTTGGAAACGTAGTATCGCGAAAACGGGGAGCCCACGAAGGCCGCTGTCGCCATGATTGTTGGCTCTAGCCATGGTGAATCGGCCTGTTGATGAATGGCAGACATAAGTGCCCCTGTCACGCTAAGGTGAACAAAGAAAGACAATGAACGCGTTCTGAAGCGGAAAACTCTTGATTCTCAAATGGAGTATCGTCACTCGCGGAAAAAAGTATCGCCTGCCGAGCTCTCAGTGGAACACAAGAGTTCAAGTTTCTCCCATCGTTGACAAACTTTTCCAGCTGATTTGCCGTTCGAAGTCACAGATTGTCAGTCAATACTTATCACAAAGGAACGAAGGATATTTAGTGAGAAGTGTCACCGGAAGTGTACTAGGTGACGCTTTATCAACTCAGGAGCAGGTTAACCAAGAGAACATTCTGTGAAGGGTAACGATAGAAGCCTTCTAACCCTTGCTTCGCACCACGAATGGACGTATGTATCTTGTCTGGCTGTGATCATCCGATGCTCTAAAAGAGCTCAGGCGATCCATCGCTTTACATAGATCAGCACAAAATTTAGTGATTTAGAAATTAAGCCGTTATTATTGCCCTGACTCTTCTCTGTTCCGCATCACGAAATCGGACGCCCAACGGTGGTTGAACAGTTTTAACTCGGGGAAGCAGTATCTACGGTTTTAGCCAAAACTACGCGCCGATTGCGGATCCTAACCCAAGACTCATTTATGGACCGCAACATCGACTCCTTTCCATCAGTTCTTTTCACCGCGCCACTTTTCTTCCCTCAAGTGCGTTCGGCAAAATTTGTCAGAGGTTTGACCAAGAAGGAAACTGAAACGAGGAAGAAATGTCGACGTCCAACCACATGCCACAGTCTCAGCAAAAGAGTTCGAATGTCTTCTTCGGAACGACCAATAACTGCGTCAAACAATGAAACACAGACACAGAACAACACGCCAGAACCAGTTCAAGAAACTCCTGAGACCGCTCCAGAAGGTACAGAGCTCTGTTCGTATTGTGAAAATCACGGTAAGGTTGAATGTCCAGTCTGCCGCGGCCTTGGATACCTCGGAAGAACTATAACTTGCTACTATTGCCGAGGCGCTCAAAGTATTGAATGTCCATTATGTGCCGATGACGTTTATCGTTTCTCTTACGTTGCCCAAAGACAACCAGAGCCTACTAATGAAGCGACGGAAAAGGAGTAGGCTCACCAATGTACCATGACACCAAAACTGGCTAGTATTCAACACCTGCAACCTTAATCCAATTCTGATTTACACATGACATGTTGTGTGGAAGCTAACGATGGCGCCTCTTTCGCCAGTATCTCACGTCCTCCTTTGGAATGACATCCTTATTCCCCTCGGGTTCATGCCAAGCTCTGGGAATCTGCCATCTCGGAGAATAATCTCTCGTCTACTTTCCCATTCGTACGAGCACATTGTATGGCAAAGAAGAATCTTCAGTTCCGTGAGCGCCAGTCTCGAACCAGCACACATCCTTGACCCACGGCCAAATGGAAGATACAACCAATCGCTTGGCGCATCTCCGTGCGAACGGCTTCCCTCTAGGAACCTTTCAGGTTTGAACTCGTGCGCATTAGCCCAATACTTTGGATTCCTATGCACCAGCCATGGTACGACATAGACAATAGAACCAGATGAAACGTTGATATCAGCGAGAGTATCGTCGAGACGAGCTTGCCTTTGAATAAGAGGGAATGGTGGATACAAACGTAGCGTTTCCTTAACCACAGCATCCGCAACCTTCATCTTATCAAGGTGTTCGTATCCCAAGTCTCTGATGGTGTGAACCCCAAGTTCCTTCAGTTCCTTTCTTAGCATTGTCTTCACTTTCTCATCGTTCGCCACGAGATGAAGCATCCACACAGCGGCGAGGGGCACGGTCTGAGTAGAAGCCATTAGTAAACCAACGACTTTCCCAAGCTTGCCAATGGTTCCGACCTTACCGATCCATGCATGTACCCAGCTTGCTCCGGAAGCATTCATTTTGCGCCCGTCAGCTGCTGGACAGTCCATGGAAGACTTGACGGTGTCGTCCAAGACACCACATAGCCTTCTACCAAGAGATATCAGACTACCTACATCCCACATGAACTTCAAGTTGCTTGGAATATCAATGAGTACTTTCAAGGGATTGACCATTCGTCTGGCAAATTCGTTTCCAGCAGACGAGATGGTCTCAGACACGTGATGGTGATCAATTTCACAGCCTCGGTCTTGGGAGACTCCGAACAATAGATTCAAATTGAGTCCAACGATGCTTCGACGGACAGGTCTCACAGTATCATCAGCGACAGTGTTCAAAACGTTGGATCCGTCAAAGGAAGCGTCCTCAAGTTGGTGCAAAAGTTCAACCATGGAGGTCTTGATAGTACCAAAGGAGGATATAATCATTGACTCCAGCGCAGCACGGGAAACATCTCCATTCGGTTCATACTGAATAGATTCCTTCGCCACTACGTTCTTTTCGAATTGTACGGCTTTACTAACAGCCTTCGAACGGTAACCAAAATACCTGGGCTTTGTGTAGAGGCCATTGGCACCACCCAACACACGTCGTAACGCTTGCTCGTCATTGACAACGATGAATGGATCATTCATGACCCAAAATATGCTAATTGGATAGTCGACGTAACGATACAAGGTTTCGTAATAGTGAGTTCGGAGTTGTGGGACGTTTCCTAGAATGGGAAGGGGAGTGGGTCCTGGGGCTGGTTCCTTGGTCTCAAAATGAGAGTACAGCCGTCTTCTTCGATAGAGCTTCACACAGGAGTACACGCCGGCGCCTACGGCTGACGCCGCGGCAAGGCCGATGATTACGGTGACATTGGAAGAGGAAGTTGATACGGGTGAGGGGAGATTCATCGGAGTAATGACATCTCCCACGTTGATATTGGACGAGGAAGATGACGCGGGCGAGGAGGAATTCAGCGGAGGAATGACATCTCCCACGGTTTGCCGTAGATATTCCAGGGTCGGGTTGATTCCGTCATATACTGAAGACAACAGATCGGACGTTGATTTGTACCAAGATGATCCGCCAGAACTTTGGTTAGCCATAATGATCGATTAAACAAAATGATTCAATTCAATGATTTCGAGAGCACGTTTTAAGCAAGAAGTGTATAGTGTATATAAAAGACATGCGGTTTCTCAAGCGTCAAACGGAAAGAACGGAAAGCATGGGGACGACGGGGTTTTATAGTCGTCGAAAGGGAGCAAAGGAGGTGTTTCACACTTTCTTACACATCGGTTTATGATGCGCTCTCCGCTTTGCTGGCATCGGGTGATTCATCGACGTGGCCCGCGCTCCAGCGTCTTTCGTGTCGAATTCGGAAAGCACACGCCTTCGCATGTCACATGCTGTTAATGCTCGGAAGGCTACAGCAAAAAGAAAGATCAGGGGCCACTCCGGGAATCGAACCCGGGACCTCGTCCACCCGAAGGACGAATCATACCACTAGACCAAGCGGCCTCAGCCAATGCTGTTCGTGCTCGAGGTCAGACCATAACCAGGATTTATTCACGAAATATCGATGGCTCGCTCAAAATACTACGGTAGCCCCAAAACCTCTTAGGATACTAAGCGTTGTACATCTTCCGGCATCGCCGTCGACCATGCGGCAATGCCGCCGGCGACATCCCCTTCCTGACCACTGTGCGCTCTCTCTTCCAAAAGCACCCAGCTCTAAGGGCGTTCGTCGCATTTTCCTTCCTTCTTCCCCTTCGTAGCTGACTTTTCGCAGCGAGTGCTCTCAGCATGAAGGCCATACTCTCTACAGAGTACGTGAAAGTTCCAGATGACGGTAAGTTTTCGATGCCTTCCCCATCACGTTTGCACAAATTTCCGACTACAGTTTGTGCTGGTCACATGCGCATTGTTCCGATCTGCTGCGACGGATATATTGATATGCGAAGAGAAGTTAATTGATGTAGCGTTGCGATTCTTGGCTTGAGCCTAAAGGGATCTGGTTAAACGGATCATCATCCGTTTACGTCATTGCCACCCCCGTGCCTCGAGTCGTATGCGATGGAAAGTGTAGAGCAAATTATGAGGAAGACAATGTCCATCGCTAAGCGTAGTGCGTCCCGAGCGATCTTTGATTCTAGCGTGTTACTAACTAGCAATTCGTACGTGTACTAACTGCCTTAACTATCGCAGTTAAAGTGGCGTTGAAAGCGCGCAAAGTGACGGTTACAGGTCCACGCGGGACGCTCCAACGAGCCGTCAAGCCTGCCATGGATGTGCGTCGCGTTGAGGATGGGCGAATCCGCGTCGATGTGTGGCATGGATCGCGGAAGGATACTGCCAAGATCAACACAATTTGTTCCATGATTGAGAATATGGTTCTTGGTGTCACCGTTGGATTCCGTTACAAGCTTCGATTCGTGTATGCTCATTTTCCCATCAATGTTACTTGTGCTGATGATAAGAAATCATGCGAAATCAGAAACTTTTTGGGAGAGAAGCGTGTTCGTCGGGTGAACATGAAGGGGGATGTTATTTGCTACAGATCGACTGACATTAAGGATGAGTTGATTGTTGAGGGTTCCGATATTGAACTTGTTTCGCAGTGTGCGGCTATGGTTCATCACGTGTGCCTTGTGAAGAAGAAGGATATTCGTAAGTTCCTTGATGGTATCTATGTGTCTCACAAGGGTCACATCGTTCAAGAAGTTGCTTGATTGGTGTGCATAAAGCAAACTATGGAGTGTTATGAACAACTAAACCCGTTTGCTAAAAGAAACGCCCATATCTGAACTTATTTTGCCTTCAAGTACGCGCTATGCGTCGAGTAGCGAGTAGAGGAAGAGAGCCTGCTCTTCAAAACTTGCGTTTCTTTTGCATCAACAGCATCTGCGGTAAATATGAAGATGCTACATTGACCGTGTCTGGCACGGTCAGAATCTGAAATGTATGGATATTTTACAATCTTGCCGGAGGACAGCTACAGCTGACTGCGGCGTTCTGTATCATATATGTCGCAAGCAGGAAAGGCTGAGCAATCCAGAATCTCATAGCTTCCATTTCGTAGCATACGCAAAGAACCATCTCTTGCAGCTGTGACACGGGAGTGCTCAGTCAGTCATGGTGAAACAAAAGTAAGAATTCAAATATCGAGGGGGAAAGCATGACACGCACCGTTCCTCAGAACACCGTTGGTATTGGCGAGCCCGAGTCCGATACATGCTGGACATCGTACAGAACCAGCTCCCTGACAGTTTGGACACACATTTTCCTGCACCACGACAGAGTCGTCGATTGTTAAAATGCCGGACCCAGTGCAGAGAAAGCACGATTGCTTTCCGCGGCCGGTGCAGTCGGGGCATAGTTCTTCTTGGGGCCACTGTCTTGACGGGGTTGCGCGGGTGGGCACTGGACGTGGCAAGGCTGAAAGAAAAGCAATGGCAGTGGCATGGCGGAGAAAGACGCGGCGAGAAGTTGGTGGTGGGGTCTTGGGAGTTTGGATGATGCAGATTGGCGCTGTGTGTACAAAAGCGGGCATCGCTGAAACAGAAGCTGGGTAGGACGCTGGCGCAGCCTCTTGACGAAGATGGGAATGCATTCAACTACGAAGGTATTTTTCTCTGAGGCAAGTTGCTTGTACAAGGACAAGAGTATTAGCTTGCGCTGGCAATCTACCTTCGGTACCTTCGTACCTCAGTAGATGCCTTCTTAGTCTACGAAGATCAATAACGGAGATTAAAGCTTCAGGACGTGCTTCTACAACACGAAGATCAATGAGCTTCTTCAGTTCCGCGATGCAATTTGCACAGCGGTGCCACGTCTCCCACGGCGTTGGTACAGTACAGGTACAGTGTAATAACATCATGACGTGGGTGATGCCTGTAGATAGCAGCTGCCGACTGTCATCTGTATGTCAGCATGTCTGAGGACCTCCAACTGACATGCTGACACACACTGGACATGCAGTTGAGAACTTACAAGGCCCACCAGACATTGTTGTACTTCGCACAAGGATACAAGGGAATGCTGCTGAGGGGCCTTCGAAACAACACTTGCTCTTTGTCGCAATTCGAGTATGCCCAACGCTTCAGATGAACTGCCGCTGTTTAGTAGAACCTACGAAGGTAGGCTCCTAACCGATGAGGATGATTCTCATCTGCGATCCTTGCGTGACTAATAGGCTCGTATGGTTTGCCGTAAGTATGTGTCTGCAACGCTCCTCATTGAGCAAGTATTGGAAGGTTACCCCTGCTCATTCCCGGTATCGTTATGAAGCATGTCCCAAAAGCGGACCCTCCTTAGTCTATGTTCTGGAAAACGCAAGTCGGAAGCGTTTTGTTACCATGACGTGAGATCGCGGCAAAGATCTGTGAAAACAAGACTCTTTGATGAAGGAAACTCTGCTCCTTCCGTTCGCTTCATGACGCAAGCTCTCCTTTCTCAGATTGTTGCTCTCGAACATGGAAGCAACTGAATCAGGCAGATCGTCTTGTGTCTCTCTGAAGTGGTGGTCGACTTGTTTTGAGGATAGAAATAACAGCATACAAGGGTACCGCGCATATCGTCCCAAAGTTAACTCAATCCTTCTCCAGAAGGTAGCAACAAATATGTGGGTTGCGCACTAGCTGATATGCCGATGTCCCGATGTGATGGGTAATACCTATGTGAACTTGTAATTCATTGAGGTTTCCCTAAAGAAGCGCGCCTGTATATTTCTTGACTTAACTTCGAAGTATCAGTCAATGAGGATATGCCTATTTGAGAGTTCTACACAGCACCATATCGCCTACGCTCCTGGTCGGTCGTTATCGAAGCTATCTAGTTAGTGGCTTTTCCCTAAATTACTGAGCAAAGGTTGTTGTCAATTCTTTGAGCCATCGTCGTCACCGTCATCACCGTCGCCACCGTCATCACCGTCGCCACCGTTGTCACCGTCCTCCCCGAGTTGATTCGCAAGCTTCCTGGCAGCATCCTCGACACACGAATTGATCAACGCCACCTGTGCATCGATTCTGTAGGCGCGTTTCCCAGCAACGTACAGACAAGCATCAGCGGCTACACGCCTCGCAATACCGGCAAGATCTCCGTCAGATGTAGCACCAGCCCTGACGGCGAAGTTCGTCTTTGCAATCGGAGAATACTCTGACAGAAACCGTGTCCAATCAACTTGTGGCTCACCAGCGCCCTCGATATTCATAACTGTTTGGTACAATCGCCTGTACAGGTCATCTGTGTTCATCTTATGGATTCTGGCGTACTCGATGGTACATAAGTCGGAGAGCAGGTCAGCGTGCATTTGCTCTTCCACGAGGTACACCAGCCATCCACGCCCAACAGATTCTTGGCTGCGGATTTTCCCTCTCCAGTATTCTTCGCCCTTTGCTTTTCTTGCTCCGCTTCGAAGGACGACCTCCTGTGCGCCACGGCGATCGTCATGGGTTGAAGAGCCAACTCGAAGGGTTACCAACGTGCGCAACGACTTTCCAACACGCAGCAGTCGGCTCGGGAGTGCAGATGAATGTTGGAAGCTGTAGAAGAGATACATCCACCGAGCGGAGTAAACGAAGGAAATGACAAGAAATTCTCGCGGTGCGGTTGCAGCAAAAGCAACTTCAAGGTAGAACCTAAAAAGTGTGAAGAGTATTAGCAACGCCATTGTGGAGAACTGGAGAAAAGTCTTGTGCCATGGGTTCCCCCACAAATAATATACCGGATCCATCCCATTTGTCAAGAAGGCAACGGAGACAAGAACTAGAGATACTAGATCGGAATAGCTGGAGAATGTTTCGGTGCAGACCGATGGAGCCATTTCAAATGAGGATTGTAGCCTGGTCGACACAGAATGCTCGAACTTCACCGCTTCGTACGAACTTAGCAAGTCCCTTGTCGTCTGGCCGAAGAAGGTGCAGGGTAAGAGGGCTACCCTTGTATTTAAGAACAGCCAAAATGCCCCAAGAACAAAATGAACCGGCTTGAAATTGGTTGCGTGTCTGCTCTGCAGCTGTCTGCCAGTATGTGATATTGATGATTTTTGGTCTGCTGTAACGAGTGTGCAGACAGAGCTTGTTGGAAAGAGATGGTGCACGGCAAAGTGCACAGCATTAGATCACATGGTCCCGCAGGCACGTTCTTAACAAGTTCACGTTGAATCTCGAAACGTTAGTCCACCAGAAGCCTCGCCAGCACCTTAACCAATTTGTATAGGTTCATGACATAATGTTCCAGCATTATATTCTTTGCCAACGTTGACGAGTCCGAGTTGGCGCCGCCCCGACTAGCATCAACTATCAAGGGAGAGCAATCATTCCTTGATGGAGCGATCCCCCATCCGTCTACATGTACCTTCGTAACTGTACGTGAAGGCTTGGCTGCCACAGTTGACCTTGTTTCTACGTCGAATGCCTTCAAGTAAGACAACTGCCCCGCTTTGCTCGGTATCGGAGTTAATGAATCGAGTCCGCAAACAGGAAAAGTTGAGGGGGAAGCATGCATTTCGGGTCTCATACTTTTCCGATGGTCTTTCCCCCTCCAGCATGTCATATCTGTAACGCAGATTTCAATGGAGTCCGGGCAACTTTTGTTTAATTCGGGGGTGGAACCAACACCATTTAGAATGATCACTCGATCGGCATTCAATCGAATTCAATCCGATTACTCTACTTCGGTCAACTCCCCAAACCAACTGCATGCAGAATGCTTTTCCTGAAGCAGTCCCAATCTCAATCCAGGAAACGCAATGAAATGTAATTGCAGTCCCGTACTTAAACACACCCGTGAACCGAACGTCAGCTTTCGTAGTTCACATCTTTGCTGTGACCAACTAGCCTTATTCGCTCAAGTCATGCGAAAGACCACTTTGAAGCAGATGATTGTCCTACAAACTTTGGTCAATTTGTGCAAACCAAACAGCTTCTAAGAAAGACGGAATCGTTCACGCATGTTCCAACGGTCAAGACCTAACCCTGACCTAACCTCTCCAGACTTCTCATACAACCTATCGATTCCTTTTTTTTCTACTTTGGTTACTGGGGGTGGTTTTTCGCTTTCGTGTCTGAGAAGCTTCTTCTTCTTAGAATTTCAATCCCCTTTCCTGTGCGGGACGACCCACCACTTTGGTAAGATCGGACTCTGGCGGCTAGGGAAGGAGCGAAATCGTGTTGAGTTGTGATGACAACGCTTGCAATCAAAGATTGCGATCGGAGATTGCTTAATGACTTTCGGTATTTTATTGATGACTGATGTTACGACTATAATGGACAAGGATATGCCTGGCATGCAGCTAGTATTTTGGTTGGTGCCAAGTCAGCGCCGCTGACTCAGCGATTGCTGGCAGGCGCGCTGGAGATCCATCGAGACAACGTGCACATTTAGCACTTATCCTCACCGCTTGTTTGCGCTGCCCACGCTGCCCGTGCAAGGCTCACGTCTAGCCCATTGGCGTTTTGGCAATTCGACGTTTTGCTCGGTCGCTTCGACCGCGGTGTAAATGACTTTACCGCCCGCCATTCCACCATGAATGAACAGGAGCAGCTAAACTTTCTGAAGCCTGTTGCTTGCGGTCAGTCTTGCTGGATGCAGAAAAAGAATGAGCTACTTAACCTTTGAAAGTATCACCTGGCCAATACTGAAGTTCTCACAATGAACTTCATCGAATGAAGCAACAAAAACGAGATTGCAATGGCGAGGACATACATTTGTATGTCCGCTAATGATATAAAGATTTGTTTATATTACAACAATTACATAGATTACCCTTGTAAACATAATTTGGGATCCTTTGAATATTGCAGATCCTAACTATCGTCATTGTACCCTTGTACCCTTCGTAAGAAAATGTTTTCCGCTAGCATGAATTTGATGCCATGCCCTACGTAGTTTTTGTGAGCTGACGACGAAGAAACTGTTGTTCCTATTGCAAGTAATTTCTCCGCGAAGTTAGTTAATGACCTTTGTTCGGCAGTGATATTCTAAGATGGAATGCAAGTTCCATTTTTTCTTCACTTCTGGGGGCTTAAAAGCGCGCAAGCCATGTCTGCTTCGAGATATTTTCTGGTCATTGGCCTACTCTTCATCGATGAATCTATGAATCACCTTAACAAAGGCGCGAGAGACTTCTTCCTTTTCTTTACTGCGGAAGTGTGCTCAAATTTCTAACACAACTGAGAGGTACTTCTTCTTCTTTTCTCTTTTTGCAAGAGATGATGTGTTACCGTTCTGCGTTTGTATGGTGATATAGATCTTCAAGGTGGGTTTCGGAGAGTTGTCTTCGAAACGTTTCTTGAGGGGGTGTCTACATCAAAAATGGACATTTCAAAACGCGACACGGAGCGTTGTCCGCCGGCCCCAATGAATTGTCCCAACTGAAGTCGGCGGTGACGGAGTCCAGTGTAGACACGACCGGAATCGTTTCGGACAGGAAGTCGTTCTGGCGGGAAACAAGACAGCGCAAACAGCAGAGCGATTCTCAAAACTCAATAAAAGCTCCAGTGATGTCCCCATTGTCCGCGGAGAGTTGCAGTTCTCCTCTACATCTCACGTCTGACCAGAGAGAAACCATGAGTGCTGCTCCAAGCCCAGCACATTCACCTGGCAAAAGCGCAGCGACCCAGGACGACACTGATGATTCCTCCGCGACCAAGCCAGCGTCAAACGTTCCCGCACAAACAACTAAAAGCAACAACAATCAATCCCCGCCGCAAACCACACCGGTAAACAACGTGGTAAACTGTAGTCAGCACTATGACCACGAAACAATCATCGTGCTTTTGCAAATGATGAAAGAGGCT